>SEYY01008277.1:0-30000 GCA_009176605.1 Armadillidium nasatum | reverse complement strand
AGAAGGAAAGTTGCGAAATGAAACAAGAAAATGCAAATAAAATATGCCATATATATATATATATATATATATATATATATATATATATATATATATATATATATATATATATATATATATATATATATATATATAATATATATATATATGACAAAAAGAAAAAAACTATTTTGTAAAAAGAGGTATCTGGCAACTACACAATTGCGAATGCTACAATTTGAATGAATAATCGATATATTTTACGATACAATTTTAGTGAATAATCGATATATTGGTTAATGTAGATTTTTCAAAATGTCTTAAAAAATTTGTATTTTTTTTTTTACCCTGATCTGTGAGTGTTGGTAAAATATATTTGTTAATCGAGATATCGCTGAAATACATATGATTGTGACAAATAAATTGCTACAATATCGCAGACAAAATTGTCCTGAAAATAGTACGAAAAGGACAGAATATGAAGGACAAAAAATCTCTGGATATATATATATATAATATATATATATATATATATATATATATATATATATATATATATATATATATATATATATATATATATATATATATATATATATATATATATATATATATATATATATATATATATATATATATATATATATATCAAAACTGATGTTAATGAATTATGAAAAAATAAAAAATAAAAATTATTAAAATGAAAATAATTAAACCATAAAATTTAGTGAGGTTCAAAATTACCAATATCCATGTTCTTTTTGTTCAAATTTAGTGAGGTTCAAAATTACCAATGTTCATGTTAGTAGTAGTAGTAGTAGTAGTAGTATAGGGCGCGACTTCGGCAGGTGCCAGATTTAGCTACTTTTCAAAAAATCTGGCAACCTGTCCCAAACGGTCTTTTCTGCATTTGCGTGCAATCCTGCATTCTCAGGGACCTTCCTGACATTTTCTTTGTCGGTTCACGGACCCCTGGACCCCGGTTTCGAGCCAAATTCAGCAGCGCTGAACAGCAAAGAAAATGGTCAGGAAAAAAAGTGAGGTGAACGCAGCGATTTTGCAAACTCAGGCAACTTCCTGATACCACTTTTGGGGGGTTCACGGGGCCCCCGCGGGGCCCCTTCCCCAGACTTGAGGCCAATTTCAATGGGTTGAACCCCCAAAATGGTATCAGGAAAGAGCGTGAGGTCAATTTGAGCGGAGTGATTTGCTTTGCAAATCAAAATCCCGTTGTGGCTTAGGTTGCCAGATTTTTTGAAAAGTAGCTAAATCTGGCACCTGCCGAAGTCGCGCCCTATACTACTCATGTTCTTTTTTGTTAAGATCCGCTCAAATTTTCTACTTATATGTTTGAAATTCCGCCCATTTTTCTTCGGATTATCAGAATTGTCAAAATAATGGATTATAACTATTTATTATTATTATTATTATTTTTATTATTATTTTAATAAGAGAAATAAACCGAGATTTGACAAACTCTTGAAACGAAAACTAGAAAACTACTTTTAAAAAATAAACATTTGGTGTACTTAGTTCAATATCTACAAGAAACAAAAAAATATATAAACTACAAGACTAATTTAAGCAATCACTTAATTAAAATCATAAAGAGCATATGTAGGAATATAAGTTATGAATCAAACGAAAATTTTTAAAAGAGTTTAAAGATTAAAAATATTGGAACCAATGAAATTCCTAATAATTGAAAATTATTAATTGAAATTCCAAATAATTGAAAATAATTAATTTACTTCATTTAAAATAAATTAATGATCCGAAAATGCTAAAATAAAAAAATAAAAAAAAAAAACATTGGAACCAACGAAATTCCGAATAATTGAAAATAATTAAATTTTCTTCATTTAAAACAAATTAATGATCCGAAAAATGGTAAAATAATTATGCGTAATAATTTGCAAACAAATCTGCCACAGTAAGAATATGTACAAAAGGAATTTATTTTAAAAGTCCTTGATCGAACTACTCCATATTTGTTTATATCGAATGATTTCGGCAGCGAAAATTAAAGACAAATTCTACTTTCCATTTTCTCTGCAGCGAGTGAGAGCATCACCAGCTCTCGGAGCGTGCGGGTCGCCCGCTCTGAACTGGTGGTGGCCTGAAGGGCAGTCTTGTCTGCCTCGAGGGACGGCATATGCCCTCGTAGGTAAGGTCCGCTCTCCAAAACGAAACAAAAACGCTGCAGCGGGACATGCTTTATGGAACACCTGGCTTTAGAAATCTTCAAGATTTTTAAAGACTGTGGAACACACTCAAATATTTAATTTCCTTAATTCAAATATTTAAAATTTAGTTACCTGTCCTAGTACAAAGGTGTATATGGGGTCCATAAAAATAATTATAAATTAGGAAAATAATAAAGATAAATATTAATTAATGTTCTTATTTATACGTCTGAGTAAAATCATACGTCTGGCAGATACAAAATTCTTATTTGTGATTTTTATTTGTAAGCTTTGCAGCCTTGCCATAATGAAACCCAGAGATCGATTACCAGTACAGCACTAAATCTAATTCTATCTGGAATTATTACTGCATTGCTTTACACCAACCACCAAACAACCACCATTAATCTTCTCCCCCACCCACTTTCTCCTCTCTAAGCGCAAAATGTTATGAACAATTCCTCTGTAAATTCTCCACACTATGTAAAAGTGTTGCCAGATGTAGGGAGATACCCCTACGCGTTGGGATTTCAATATAAACTTTGGTTTAGTCAATATTTTTCGTAGGGATTTTCATTGGAAAGGCACCACAAAGTAGGGAAATTTCGCAAATTAAAATGTTAACAAGTTTTGTGCAGTATGTTAATTAATTTTTTCAGACAAATTACGCAATATATTTTTAGTCATTACTTTAAGACAGTATCTTTATGTGCATATTTACAGTCTTTAGGGGGATTGTGGAATGGTCTATTTGCTAGTTTGAGGGGTTTGGGTACAATGTACAATATAAGGTGGTTATTCTTATTATTGCTATTCTTGTTGTTATTATTATTGTTGTTGTTGTCATTGTATTTAGCCCTGAAGTTCATCTATGCTTGCAATCAAATTGTTTATAATATTGAAAATAAGTTAGCAATTTTTTCAAATACTTTTAATTAGTAATTTCAAAAACTGATCAAAAGTATTTTTTTTTTTTTTTTTTTTTTTTTTTTTTTTTTTTTTGTAAAATAAATTTTTTCAAATTTTTTTTTTTTTAAAAAAATAATTAATTTTTTCGAAAAAATTTTTTTTTTATTTAAATTTTATTTGCCTAACAATGAAATAAAAAAAAAAAAAAGGATAAATTTTTTTTTTTTTTTTTTAATTTTTTAATTTTATTTTTTATTTTTTTTTTTTTTTTAAATAAATTTTAAAAATTTTAAAGTAAAAATTTTACAAATAATAATAATAATAATAATAATAATAATAATAATAATAATAATAATAATAATAATAATAATAATAATAATAATAATAATAATAATATAAATATATAATATATATATATATATATATATATATATATATATATATATATATATATATATATATATATATATATATATATATATATATATATATATATATATATTATATATATATATATATATATATATATATATATATATATATATATATTATATATATATATATATATATATATATATATATATATATATATATATATATATATATATATATATATATATATATATATATATATAGCAAGATTGAGATGCGGGCACCATCCAAACTTACAACATTACAAACACAATTTCAATTTAAACCAGGCAACATCTTCCACTTGTACCAGATGCAAAAGGGCCCCGGAGACCGTAAATCACTTTCTTTTACACTGTCCCTCCAACTGTCGCCCCAAAATCTTCTGGGGCATCACTTCTTTGAAAGATCTCTGGACGAGACCGACTGCGGCAGGAGGCTTCATAAGCGAAGTGTGGCCGCCTCAACAGGGGGTGGTGAGGGGGTGAGAAGGTAAAAAAAAAAAAAAAAAGGTATATATATATATATATATATATATATATATATATATATATATATATATATATATATATATATATATATATATATATATATATATATATATATATATATATATATATATATATCCTCCGGTGGGCAAAGGCCATAGGCCTACCAAATTCCACTGGAGTTGGGAAAGATCTATCATGGTCGATGGTAGCCGACGTGTCCAGATACACGGCGTTTGAAAGTATGCAAGTCAAAGGAAGTTGGGAAAACAGATAAAGGGAGTGTGTTCCAGACTTTACCGGTAGAGTATATGTAAGATTGAGCATAGCGGTTAAGTCTGGGGTCGGAGAGTTGGACAGAGAAAGGATGAGACTGTGTAGAAATATATATATATATATATATTGTGTATGTTTTAGGGGGGGGGGATGATGCAAAAGAAATACAATGAATAAATATGAAGCTTAACTCATTTTGAAGTTACATAAATGAAGGAACAACATGACTGCAGACAACGAACAAACAAAAGATATATTAAAGTAGTTACAAATATAATTCCTACAATTCTCCCACAGTTGCAATTCAAAGATTATGACGTCACTACCCCAAATGAAACACTTCAAGAGAAATAGAGAATTCGATTAAAAAAACGATGATCACAATTAAGTCACAATGAACAATTAAACGAATGTTATGAATGGCAATAATGTCTAATGAAGAAGACACTATCTATTAGAATGAAAATTATATCGATTTTTGTAATCGTGGTTATTTGCAATAATAGCAGGAGTGATATATCGATGGTAGGAACGATATATCGATTATTACGGTATCGTTCATGTTGGTTATGATATATCATGACAGGCAATTTTTGAGAAGACTAGATTGAAAAATGTTGTACAGTTCACCACTTGCAACATTGGCTCTAATTTGCTCTAGGCTCTTGTAGGCCTTGATAGTGATTGTTATATATATATATATATATATATATATATATATATATATATATATATATATATATATATATATATATATATATATATATATATATATATATATATATATATATATATATATATATTTTAAATAATATATAATATCTTAAATATTTGTGGTTTAGAATACTATTCCTACTTGATAGTTGTTTTTGTTATTTAAATATTTCAAAAAGATTTTAAATTATTCACAAGCAAATCAAATGGTGAGTGTACACTGTACAACGTTTTTCGATTTCGTCTTCTCAAAAATTGGCTGTCATGATATATCATAACCGGCATAAACGATACCGTAATAATCGATATATCGTTCTTAACATCGATATATTACTCCTGCTATTATTGCAAATAACCACGATTACAAAAATCGATATAATTTTCATTATATATATATATATATATATATATATATATATATATATATATATATATATATATATATATATATTATATATATATATATATATATATATATATATATATTATATATATATTATATATTATTTTTTTTCTCTGGTGGCAAAGGCCAGAGGCTTACCAAATTTCCACCAGAGAAAGGAGCAAATCGGGATCCTGATCAGATTAAAGGCTGACATGTCCCGAGACACGGTATTTGAAGGTGTGTAAGTCATAGGAAATTGTGAAAATAGATGAAGGGAGTGTATTCCAGACTTAACTAATAGAGTACATGTAGGATTGAGCATAGCTGGTAAGTCTAGGGTCAGAGAGTTGGATATATATATATATATATATATATATATATATATATATATATATATATATATATATATATATATATATATATATATATATATATATATATATATATATATATATATATATATATATATATATATACAAACTGCAGAGCTAAGATATAATTTCAGAATCAGTTGTTTTAAATATTTTCTTGATGGTGGTCCTTATCTAATGCCGTTTGAGATTTACGGTATCTAGTATTTAGTTCTCTTCTAAATTCATGTAAATACCTGTTTGTTTGCTTTATTATGAAATTCTGCTCATCTAAAACTTGCTTCTGAATTTTATATATATATTTAAAGGAATTTAAGGCTTCTTTACCTCGAAGAGATATTTCCTCTTCGCTTAATGATCTCATTAAGCACCAGAGTTCTCTTGTATAATATCTCAAGATTTGGTGAATATTTAAATTTAAACCTTTAAAATTAACTTTTGTGGCGGACTTATATCTTTCAGACGTCTGTATTGCTTTGATTTTATTAGCTACGTTTGAGGGGAAAACTTTAAAAACAAAAAATCCATGTTCGTTGAAAAGCTCTTCATTTTTATTTTCTTTGTCACATATTGTGTAAAGTTTTAAAAATATTTCCCTGTAGTGATCCCAAGATTCTTTAAATTGCCCAAGTCTATGGAAAATATGAGCTGAAAGCAAATTAACTCGTAGTTCCCAACAAATTCTCATAAAATCTTCGAAAGCTGCATTTGAAACATCAGATAAAATGGGCTCTAATATTTGCAAGCTATCTTTCAAATGTTTCTTCTCTTCATCTCCAATTTTTGTATGATTTCGGATTCCTATCTCATACTTAATTATCGCAATCAAAAATCTGCTTTCAAATGTAATTTCCTTAGGGAATATATTCATGAGCAGAACTTCTTTAACAACCAATGATAGCCCTGCTGGCTTTCCGTCTACTAGAGCTAAAGCTTCTTCATAATTTTTTTCTCTGTATACGTTAAGTGATAAATTATACTGAAAACGCAGGAAATTTACGAACAAATTTTCAAAGCCTTGAAATAATTCACTTCTAGGGAGATTTATAAGCTTACGTTGAATATCAGGAATAGAAAACAAAAATTTAACTTTATCTGGTCTGATATTAATTAAATCTTTTTTAACGACTAATTCAAGACAGTCTTCAGGAAATTTAAAGGATTTATCTTTCAGTTTGAAGGATAATAAATCGGTTAGAAATTCTTTAACAGTTTCAAGTTCTAAAAGATTTTCTGTTAAATACAAGATAAAATCCCTCTCCTCTTCTATTTCTAATTTCAATTTTCCATTGCATAAAAGTTCCACACCCAAAGGTACAAGAAATGGAAGACCAGAAATTTGAGATTTTATCTTGTTTAAATCTGGCATTCTACAAGATAGCAACTCAATTACTACACTGTCCTGGAATACACTTTCAAGATTCTCATAAATTGTGCTACTATTTGGATATATGTTGAAGAAAACAGATATGAAGTTTTTCAGTATCGTGGATAACTTGACTTCATATTTTGCGTTGTTAATTTTTATTTTAAAAATTCTTTCTCTAAACTTTTTCAATTTTAATTTCTTTATAGACCTGGTGACATGAACGCTGGGTTTATTTTCAATATATTCGTAGTAATATTGTAAGTTAAACTTAGAATTTTTTTCATTCAGTTTTATAATGTTTGAAAGGTGGTTCAAAATTTCATCTGTTAGTTGTTCTTTGTCGTATTCCGTAGCAGCTTTTACACCAAACTTGAAAATGAAGTCGATCTCTGATTCTGTCATTGCATAATTTACTTCCAACTCGCTCCGCAAATTATCTTTAAGCATTTGACGAGACTTTTCAGAAATGGAAGAAATTTGTATTTCTTCAAGTGCAGTGAATTGTTCTAATATCGATTTTCTCTTCTCTGTTGAAAACCTATAATAAACTTCTGGTAACTCAAAGTTTTTGATTGTCACATTTTCAATCTTGATCTCATTGAAAAAACTGTCTATTATAAACAGACTCTGAAAGTATCTATCAATTTCCTTTTTGACATGAACATAAGCTACTTTATTTTCAACAGAACCATCAATTGTTTGTGGATTTAATTCTTCAGAAAAGAGTGTTTTAAAATTTTTAAGACTTTTAATAAGTCTTTCTTTAGGTTCTAAATATGATCTTAAATCTCTTGAAATTTTGCTGCAAAAATTAATCTTTAGCAAAATTTCTTTCACATCCCTTAACTTACCTTGAAGAGCCAGATAAGGAGCTGTCTCATCTTTTTCATAAAAGGAAAAAAAGTTGTGAACCATTTGGTTTCTAATGTCAATGAGTTCAAATAGAGAATTACCAGGTTTCAACACTTTTTTGTATAAGAACTGTAGTAATGGAATGAAATTCAATAGAAAGTCAAATAAAGTCTTTTCAGGATTTTGAGTTTTCCCTGAAAGAACTTTCTCTTTAATAAACTTGAACGTGAGATCTTCGACGAGGAAGGTCGCATCACTTTCCTCTACCTTGTTGCCTAAATTATCATTATGAAATATCATAAAACCAGGTTGCTCTTCCGGTTTGTTTATTTCTTCTCCACAAAGCTTCTTATATACATATTCCAAATAAGTTTGAAGGCATTGAAAAATCTTTCTAGAGTTCTTTTCTTTAAAAGTGAATTTATGTAATTGTTGAGGAAATATATAATAGCAGTGTTCTCTATGAAGTAGCCACGACCGAATATCTTTAATAAGTATCACATTTAAGTATCCTATTATTTGAATAATATACAATTTCAGTTCTTCGTTAAACAATGCTTTGTCTTGCAATGCAAGAGATTCAACAAAATAGGTAAAATATAATGCTTGTTTATAATCTGTAATACTGGGCGTCTCATTTTCATTTAAAATACTTGAGAATAAGTCGGAACACACCTTTATTTTTTGTTTTACTTTTTCTAATTGAGATTTACAGGAATCAAAATCTTCTATAAATTTATTTAAGGTTTCTTCGTCTTCTGAAATTTCATAAATATCAATTTTTGGATTTAGCATTTGTAAAGTGATAAATAATGAATATTTCGAGCAATCCACGTAGTCTACGTTTTGTCTAGGTCTCCATAACGAATAATTGTTTACCTCAGCAAAATCTCTAATATCTTGTGGTACATTTTTGTTACACCAATCAAAATAATGTAAAATTTTACTTACTATTTTTATGCATACCCAGTGATTCTTTTTAGTTTGTGTAATAAATAATGGTGTATCATTAATAAAGTTATTGATACATGATTTACATTTATTCCAAAATGTCCTTTTCACAATATGTTTTTCCCTTCCTCTCAAATAAAATTTTATGAGAAAGCTATAATCATCATAATCCATCTTAGTCTCTTTGTTAAATTTTCATTTTTTTTTTTTTCCAGACTCGTTTTTTAATTTGTAACATTACTTTTTAATGGCGTTCATATTTTTTTTATATAGTACATCTGTAGAAAAATAAAATAAAATGAAAAACAAGAATGAATATCTGATTTTGAATAAACCAGCAACATAGTACAAATAAGCAATAGAGAGAGTCTTTCCATAAAACCTAAAAGCAGTTTAAAATTTTAACGATTAATCTGGCCTTTTTTCTTTCCTGCTACAATTGAAGTCTTCACTTAATTAACTTTTTTATTTACGCTTTTCTTATCGCTAACTAAACCCACTCATTTATCGATATAATAAGAGGATTACACACATAAAAAAAAGAGCTTGAAGAAATCAGTGAGAACAGGAGAGCTGTTAATCATATTATTCTATTGTAGACTCTTACTTAATCAATGAGAGTTGAATGTAAGTGTGGTATTGATCCAGATTTGCGTTTTTTTTTTTTTTTTTTTTTTTTTTTTAAAGAGAATTTTAAAAAAAAATGTCTTTCTTTTTTTTATATATTAAAAATGTATATTTATATAAATTTATTTATTTTTTTTTATTGGCCATTGTAATTATTTTTTTTTTTTTTTTTTTTTTTTTTTTTTTTTTTTTTTTTTTTTTTTTTTTTTTTTTTTTTTTTTTTTTTTTTTTTTTTTTTTTTTTTTTTTTAAACTCAAAAAATATATTTTTGGACTATGTTCCCAACCACTTGCCAAAAAAACAACAACTGATTGCAAAGCAGAAAATACAAGTTCTGATTTTTGTTTCTGCACAAAAATTTCTGGGCTTTACCAACAGACCACATTTAGCATCTATGGAGCAAAGACCTTCATGTCTTATGCTCTGCCATAATTTGCCATTTTTATATTAATCTAAAGGATAAACAACAAGTGGGCCACTGAAAAATAAAAAGTATTTTATACTTTTTTTGCTAATTATTTATAGAGAAAACATTAGGTCAATGCCTGGGTAAGCAGCTTCATTAAGGGAAGGTAAGCTTTTGTGGGTTTTTAATGAGCAATTAAAGACAGGGCGAATTTTCGTAGTAACCTGAGCTTCCATTTTAATAACTGGCCTATGGGGAATAAATGTAAAATTTGCATATTCAGATGGGTTTATATCCACCTTTTCAATTATACCATCAGCTAAATGCTGTTCAAAAACTCTTTTTTTTTAAAACATAGAACCAGAGGCCAAAACCAAAATCAGAAAGAAGAAAACTAACAGCAATAATTTTTTGGATCTACAATACTCTCATAAAAAGGGTGAGTAAAAATTAATTCTAGTTTTTAGCTGATAGAACTAGAAGAATTTACCCTTTTATATTCTATTGGTAATATAAGAGTAAAAGAGAAGGGGAACCCAATTATATATTTTTTCTACAATTTAATTAACAATATTTTTTTAAAATTGGATTTTTAAATCACGTTTTATTTTGAATCAAGTTAAAAAAAACTAGTCTATAATATTCTTTTTCAGACTTGGTTCAACCAATTTAGATTGTAGAACACACAGAAAAGGAAGAAATATCAGCAGTAGAAGTAGAAGAATACTCCCAATATTGCCTCTATATATATTTGTTTCATTTTTTTTACTTTTAACAATGAATAAAGTTCCCACTTTTTCATAAAGTTTTTTTTTTTTACATCTTTTTTAAGTAAAAAAAAAAATAAAATTAAAAAATAGAGTATCAAATCCTTCTATTTTTCCTTCTCAAATATAAATTTGATGTTAAAATATTTTCAAATTTCAAATTAATAACACAAATTCTTTGTTTTATTCTGTAAAGTTGCATAACCATTTAACGTCAGTTCCATTTTCCACTTGAATGGGATGTCTGTTACATTGAAAAGAGTAATGTCGTGTAGAGTTGTAAGCATGATAAAAATTCTTGGATATATGACAGAACCCAGTAAAACGACACTGTTGATTGTTTCAATGGAAGAATTGTGGCCGTCTATAATAGTAGTTATTAAGTAACTAGAAAGGAAATAAGAGAATAGATATCTAAAAAGAGAAGTTTAGAAGTCAATGCTTTGTGCTAAATTCCATGCAATCTAACGTCATTGTAAAAAAAAAAAAATATCTAACTACCTAAAAGTAAATGATCAAGAGTCACACAGAAAAAAAAAATTTAATTAGTAGAGCGTTCCTTTCAAAGTTATACCTGCAATCTGAGATAGGATTGGAAGAATTAATCCAGGGGTTTTTATATTTTCTTATTAATTAAGGATAAATTAGAAAACTTTAGAAAGGAAAGAGGTTGAAAATGATAGACAGAGAGAAATCAATTTACTAAAGGAATGAGAAAACTCAGAAGCACAGGTTTGGCTTTAAGAACCACAAGAGAAATACCTGATAATGAAACTATAACTTCTCACCACCATGCTCCTGTAGGTGCTAGCACCTGTCAGCTGTCTCGAACAAAGACATGAGTTTCTTGAGCAAGGCAATCAGTTGGTGGCTTGCTAGGCCTATCGCAAATTATTATTATATATGGGCTAATAGTTAACCACAATATATGTGCTAATACTTAACTACTAGACCACAACGAATCCCTTGAAATTATATCATTAGGAATATATATAAGAAGTTTAGGTGTCACAAAAAGGTACAGTTCTTTAATCGTCTAAAATGAAAGTAGTGGTAAAACTTGTGCTTACGAGTAAACACTCCGTCTTGGTAAACTGCTTTCTCCATACCATCAACTTCAATGTTTCCTTCCTACTGAAAGCTTTCTCTTCTTTTTGTGCATTGAAATGGAACACCTTTCATCCTCTCAAAACTCTGGGTTAGTCCCTATCACTTTTACTTTTGTTATGTCCAAAGTTTTCAAGTCTAGCATTTCAAGAAGATTTGTACACGACTTTAGTTCTTCTAATCTTTTCTTAGATCGTCAGTATGGCTTCCGGAAGAAGCGCTCGATAGGTGATCCTTTCTTTTTCTTTTTCTTATTCTTAGTCCTCTGCTCTTCCCCTTTTTAGTAAATCAATTGCTTTCTTGCTAGACATTTTGAAACCTTTCAATAAGGTCTGACACAAAGCTGTGATTGCTAAATCTAAACTTTCCTCTTTTGCTACTTATCCCTCTTTCTGTAACTTTACCTATGATTTCCTTTCCTGTTATTGCATACTTGATGTAACAGACGGCTACAGCTTACTCTTTAAATCTATTTATAGTAACTTTTCTCATGATTCTGCTTTATTCTTAAACCCTTTTTCTTTATTTCACTATTAACTACTTTTCGTCACTTTATCACTTATGCTAATGAATCTACTATTATTTACTCCTTCTAGTTTGAAAGGTTTACCAAGAAACTTTAAAGAGATGATGCTACGAGAATTACCTTTGACCAGTTAACCTCTATTATTATTTTACCTTTGACCAATTGACCTCTGATCTTTCACGTAAAAATAGTGGTTGTTCACAGTGCCTTAAGAATTCATTTTCTTCATTTATTTAGTCCAAAATCATCTCACACAAATGCAACGTCTTCTTCAAAAACGAACCGTCTTGATTTCCTTTTTTTTTTTTTTTTTTTTGGTCATCTTTCTTTAAAGGTTTCCATTATTTTTCTGTCTAAACAACCTTCTAAAGGTTAGGAGTTCTAAGACTTCTACAGAACTTCTTTACACCAGCCCAGATGCTCGCTTTGTACAAGGCAGTTGTTTATTATTTGCATATATGAATTATTTGTGGTGGTTCCACACTCTCAGCTGTTCTTATAAAGTTGAAGTTCAAATCTTTTCGTCTTATTCAATACTCCTGCTCTCAATGACTCTCTCTAACCTCTTAATACCATTGCTATTACAATTCTTCTACACATACCTCTAATCTCATACCTCCTGATTTGAGGAGAGATCGTTCAGCTCTCCTACATATATGCAATATCAAACTCCAACTCATATTCTCCTCTGCTAAATTCTGAAGCACTCTTCCTTCTTCTATTTTCCATACTCCCTACGACTTAACTTCATGCATTGTTTCATGTCGGCCCTTGATTCTTTGGTTATGTAATTGATCTTCACCAATTTTGCTGTATTACTAGGTCTTTTCTAACGAGATATATATATTATATATATATATATATATATATATATATATATATATATATATATATATATATATATATATATATATATATATATATATATATATATATATATAATATATTATAATTATTTATTTTTTTTTTTTAATTTAATTAAAAAAAATAATAATAAATTTAAAATAAAAAAAAAAAATTTTTTTTTTAAAAATGTAAAAAAAAAAAAAAAAAAAAAAAAAAAAAAAAAAAAAAAAAAAAAAAAAAAAAAAAAAAAAAAAAAAAAAAAAAAAAATTATAATATATATATATATATTATATATATATATATATATATATATATATATATATATATATATATATATATATATATATATATATATATATATATATATATATATATATATATATATATATATATATATATATATATATATATATATATATATATATTCACCTTTTGGGCAAAGGCCCGAGGCCTACTAAAAATTTCCATCGGAGTTAGGGGGAGAAAAACGAAATCTGATCAATTTAAAGGCCGACATGTCCTGATACTCGGCGTTTGAAGGTAAGTCGTAGGAAGTTCGGAAAATATATAAAGAGTGTGTGTTCCAGATTTTACTAGTAGAGTACATGCAATACTGAGCATTGTGGTTAAGTCTGGGGTCGGAGAAAGGTTGAGACTGTGTTGAAAGAGTGGAGATATACGACGCGAGAATTTAGAAGAGCAGTGTCCATTGTAATAGCGATAGTATAGAGAGAGAGTGACGCAACATTTCGACGGACAGAAAGAGACCGGAGAGAATTAGAGAGAGCAGGAGAGTTGATAAGATGAAAAGCCCTAAACTCCATCCGTTCAAGGAGAGTTTTATAAGTGGAACCACCCAAGATGTATGAAGCATACTCCATACAGGGGAGAACACCACCCCTATAGAGAGCAACTGGGGTGGCGTGAAGAAATTACGAAGGCGCCTCAGAACACCTAATCTTTTATAAGCTTGTTTAGAAAGAGAAGTAATGTGATCTTCCCAAGAAAGATCACGAGAAAAAGAAACACAAAGAATATTAAGATGAAGGTTTGAGTTGTGTGCTTTCGAAGACGATATAGTTGTGTGAAAGGTTGTGTTGAGAAGAGAGATGGAGGAACTGAGTTTTTTGAGGCATTGAAGAAAACGACCCCGTTTTCTCTTCCTCAATTAAAAATACGAGATATATCTGAGGTAAGTTGCTCCATGGCTGCCCTCCTTGCGTCTATTAACTGCTGTTGGGAGGGTCGTCTTTCAAACTGAAAGGAGTACTGAAGGAGTGGAGTTTTCGGCATAGAAGTGGATAGTAATAGAGAAAAGATCATTTATGAAAAGTAGAAAAAGTGTTGGGGATAGGACAGAACCCTGAGGAACACCACTATTAATAGATTTAAAGGGTGAACGGTGGCTGTCTACAATAGATTCCGAAAGAGGTAAGTCTGGAAATTAGGGATGTACCGATAGTATCGGTATCGGCAGTATCGGCCTTTTTTTTTGGTATCGGTATTGTTTAATATGGCTGATACTTGGCCGATACTCCGATACTTCTTACTTTTTGGGTGAAGAATTATGAGAAACTTTTAAATTAAAAAATAAATCTAGTTTCGATATATAAGTTCTAATAAGGAATTCCTTAAACTAGCCCATAATTCGTTTTCCTATATATATATATATATATATATATATATATATATATATATATATATATATATATATATATATATATATATATATATATATATATATATATATATATATATATATATATATATATATATATACTGTGGTGTTCCTCAGGGCTGTTTTATCTCCAACTTTATTCTTACTTTTCATTAACGATCTTCTCCACTGCACTTCTAACTCTGTTCACTCTTATGCTGATGACTCAACTCTGCATTCTTCTACTCATTTCAAATCTGCTCCCTCTTTTGCTTCTAGAGTTGCTTCTCGTCTTCAACTTTCCAATTCTATTCTTGCCGATCTGGATGGGATTTCCCGGTTGGGTCATAGCAACCTTGTGAAATTCAACTCTTTAAAAACTCAACTTCTTCACATCTCCCTCTCAAAAACACCTCCTAACTTTCCTATCCTCTTCGATGGCTCTCCCGTCTCACCTGTAAATAACATTAACATTCTTGGTCTAAACATGAACAACAAACTGTCTTGGAAACCACATATCACAATGGTTGCTAAAGCGGCCTCAAAGAAGCTGGGAGTTCTGTTCAGATTGCGAGAATTTTTTTCTTCTGAGCAGTTACTCCAAATATATAAGGGTCTTATTCGCCCTTGTATGGAGTACTGTTCTTACATTTGGGGGGTCTCCGGCTCTTCTGTATAAAAGATTAATAAACTGTCCCCTACTTTCAAACTCTCTTGACCCTCTGTCTCTGCTACGTGAAGTTGGCGCGCTATCTCTTTTCTACAGGTACTACAATGGCAGGTGCTCGAGAAAATTGGCCTCTCTCACGTTAAATTCGCGTCGTCCTCGTTGCACAAGGGGTGCCCTGCTTTTGCACCAATTTTGTGTGGATGTAGGAAATCCCAGGCTAGCCCGTTGTGGTCCTCCTTCTTTCCAGCCACCTCTATTCTGTGGAATTCTCTACTATCTTCTATTTTTCCTCCTGTATTTAATCTTCCTCTCTTCAAGGCTTCCGTCTGCGCCCACCTGAGGGATGTGCGTTTGTGCATGTGTTTTATCCCTATGTGTGTGCCCCCTCCTTGAAAAGGGCTCTGCCCGTGAGTGGTGGCGTTCTGTAAAAAAAAAAAAAAAAATATATATATATATATATATATATATATATATATATATATATATATATATATATATATATATATATATATATAATATATATATATATATATATATATATATATATATATATATATATATATATATAAAAGAACAGGCTCTCTCCAGATATGAGTGAAACTTTAATATTTTTACATCATAATTTGAGGGTATTTGAATTCGACTATCAAGTGATGTCTTTACCTTAAAGGGGTATATTATGTCATGTTTGAATATAGCGTTTTTTATATTTTGTCTTTTCTGCTGATTAATTGAGGTCTCTTCTTTCATTATTTTTATTCTTTATATTGTAGCTAGTTAAAGAATCTTCTTGTAAATTGTAATCATGTTAAAACATAAAAGCGAGTAGCTAAACTTTGTTAATACTTACTGGAAAATGGAAATGGAATATTTTTTGAATAAACACAAACATAAAAAAGTTATTAGTATTATATTTGCATTTATTATTCCTAAAAGATAATATTTTAATTTATAAAATATACTTGGGCACAACCAAATATGAAATACATGACTAAGTTGCGTAGCAGTACACAAATGTTCTATCTTATTACTGTGTATTTCTTATAATAATTAGAGTATCGGTATCGGCACCTTAAAAAAATAGAGTATCGGTATCGGCCTCTTTACTGGTATCCGTACATCCCTACTGGAAATCAAAGCTTTGTGCCAGACTGTATCCAAAGATTTCGATATGTCCAGCGGAACAGCAAAAGATTCACCAAAATGTCAAAGATCACAGGACCAAGAGACAGAGAGAATGGAAAGAAAGGTGTATATGGGGTCTATAAAAATAATACATTAGAAAAATAATAAAGATAAATGTTAACTAATGTTCTTATTTATGTATCTGAATAAAATCATACGTCTGGCTGATATTTGTGATTTTTATTTGTAGACTTTGCAGCCTTGCCATAATGAAACCCAGAGATCGATTACCAGTACAGCACTAAATCTAATTCTATCTGGAATTATTACTGCATTGCTTTACACCAACCACCAAACCCCCATTAATCTTCTCCCCCACCCACTTTCTTCTCTCTAAGGGCAAAATGTTATGAACAATTCCTATGTTAATTCTCCACACTATGTAAAAAGTGTTACCAGATGTAGGGAGATATCCCTACGCGTTAGGATTTTAATATAAACTTTGGTTTACTTAATATTTTCCGTAGGGATTTTGATTGGAAAGTAGGGAAATTTCGCAAATTAAAATTAATTAAGAAGTTAATTAATCTTTTCAGATTAATTACCAGACTTTAGGGGGTTAGGGATGGTCAATTTTCAGTTTAAAGGGTTTGGGTAAAATTTACCCTATAGGGTAATTGATTTGACCCTCCCGAATCTCGAATTAAGATTTGGATTGGTTTATCAGTACCCTAATACCCAGTTTCATTTGATTTTAATCATTCAAAGTTTTGTTTCATCATAATTCATATTGAGTTTGTTAAAAGAATTAATGTACCGTGGCTATAACGGTAGAGTAATTGACTCACGTGCTTGAATGCCCTGGTTCGATCCTATTTGGAGATCCTTGGTATATACTACCTAGAAAAGTTCCTCTCCTCGAATAGGGCAATGCCCGTGAGATTTGAACTTTTAAAAAATAATAATAATAATAATAATCAAATTTTTCAAATATTTTTTAGCTCAAACATGATAAAGATACAAAAAAATATTTTCTAAAATATAATTAATTAATTAAATTATATTATAAATATTAATATATAATATAATATATATATATATATATATATATATATATATATATATATATATATATATATATATATATATATATATATATATATATATATAATATATATATATATATATATATATATATATATATAAATATATAAAATAATAAAATAAAATTATAAAAATTAATTCTAAATCTTAATTTAGTAATTTCAAAAAGTGATAAAAATGAAAAAATAAAAAATTTTTTTTTTTATTTATAAATTTTTAAAAAGAAATAATTATTTATTTTTTCATTTTTTTTATTTAAATAAAATAAATATCTATCCTCTTTATATAATGAATATCATTTTTTTAGCATTCTAGCTAGAGGGGATCACTTTGATCTCATCATTTCTCAATTGTCTTTAAAGTCTTTTGTTCAGTTTTGTTTTTTCTCTCTTCCTATGCTTTTGTAGCAAGACTTAGTTTTCATCTAGAAATTGCCTCAAATTATTTATTTTCTTCTCTAACTATTTCTCTTCTAATTAAATTACCATAAGTTCATAATCTACCTACCTCTCTTTCTCTCTCACTCTTTTTTTTCTCTCACTCTATCTTCTCTCTCTCTCTCTCTCTCTCTTCTCTCTCTCTCTTTTTTTTTTTTCTCTCTCTCTCTCCTTTTTTTTTGTGTTCTTATTGTTTCTTCATTTTCTAAGTTCATTCTTTTGGAATGCAGTTAAGATAGGAATATCTTGTCGTAACTTTAGTATTCCATTTTCTAATCTAAATTTCTAAGGTTCTCTTTTTCTTTCTTTCTGCTCCATTAATTTCCTTCATCACTCCAACTCCCATGATGTCAGCTATGGTTCTCCCAACTGCTTAAAAGTCTGTTGATTACTGTAATATCACAATCTGCTGGTAGTATTCTAGGTATCACTCTATTAATTATTCCAATCTGTCTGTCTGTTCATTTCAAAATGGTATTTATTATTTTTATTCTTAACCTTTTACTTATTCCTTCCATCAGATCAAGTTCTCAATAGTGAACTATTTTCTGTAGCATTCCATATAGTTGTTCTCTCTTCTATCACGATTCCTCAATTTTACCTTTTATTCTAAGTTCTTTCTTCTTCACAATTGTGGATTATATTAATATGTGCCTCTCTCTCTTCACCATCCTCCACTCTCTAAAATGTTCCTGTCTCTCTTCACCACCTTCATCTTCCACTCTCTAAAATGTTCCTGTCTCTCTTCACCACCTTCATCTTCCACACTCTTAAAATGTTCTTGTCTCTCTTCGCCACCTTCATCCTCCATACTCTAAAATGTTCTTGTCTCTCTTCACCACCTTCATCCTCCATACTCTCAACACCTCCAAATTTCAAGACTTCTCACCTGGTATTTCTGTAATCCATAATTCAACCTCGTCTGCAGTTTCAATCTCTACTTTATTTCCTTCAATCTCCTCATCAGGAAGGCCACCATGACAAATATATTTTTCTCCAGTTCCAATGCTATATATCATTAACTTTTGGTTGCTTGTCGATTTTTTTTATTGTATTTTTTTGAATATTTTTTTTTTAAATTCATGTTTCTTTTTTTTTTTTCAATAAAAATACTTCTCTGGATTTTAAAAGTAAAATTTACTTGGGTCTTCCATGAACATTCTATCCTCTATTTTTTATTTTTTTCCTCCACCTTTTCATATCTTTTTAGTTTCTTAGATTTTGCAGCAGCAAGAAATAATTTTCTTCTAACCATTGCGAGATATAATCCATCACCATTTCTTATTCTTTATTGATAAAGCATGTTTTCGATTTTGCTTTTTGCTATTCGTGTTTGAACTTCTCCTCTTTTAAACAGATGTTAGTAACCCAATCTCACTTCTGAGGTTCTCTATTTGTTTCTGTAATCTAAATTTCCATGGTGGTTATTTTGTTTCTCTTAGTTTTTGTTGGACTTTCCTGTTCTTGAATCGTTTCTATCCCCACTGCGTCTGCCACTACCCTACTTGTTGAATAGTATAATGTTTACTTCTGAGATGTTGCAATTGGAGGGTATCAGTCTTGGTAGTACCCTTTTGCTATACCGGTCTATTTATTCAAGTTCATCTAATTTGTTTCACTTTTGTGTGTATAAGTATGTGTTTTTTTAAGTTTCCTTTATAATTACATTCATAGGAACAGTAAGAACATTTAAATAATTTTACATTTGCGTGTATAAGCAGGTGTGTTTTTAAACATTCCTTCTGTTTACATTCATAGGAGCAGTGAGAACATTTAAATAATTTTACATTTGTGTGTGTAAGCATGTGCATTTTTAAAGTTTCCTTTGTGATTACACTCATAGGAACAGTCAGAACATTTATATAGTTTTACACTTGTGTGTGTGAGCATGTGTGTTTTTAAGTTTTCCTTGTGATTACATTCATAGGAACAGTGAGAACATTTTAATAATTTTACATTTGTGTGTGTTAGCATGTGCGATTTTAATAGTCTTTTCTGATTACTTTCATAGGAGCAGTCACAACATTTAAATAATTTTACATTTGAGTGTGTAAACATGTGTGTTTTTAAGTTTCCTTTTCGATTAGATTCATAAGAGCAGTTAGAACATTTAAATAATTTTATATTTGTATGTGTAAGCATATGCCTATTTAAGCTTCCTATCTGATAACATTCATAGGAGCAGTGAGAACATTTAAATAATTTTACACTTGTATGTGTAAACATATGTATTTTTAAGCTTCCTTTCCGATCACATGTATAGGAGCAGTGAGAACATTTAAATAATTTTACATTTGCATGTTTTAGTATGTGTTTTCTTAAGTAACTTTTCCGATTACATTCATAGGAACAGTCAGAACATTTAAATAATTTTACATTTGAGTGTGTAAGCATGTGTGATTGTAACATTCTTTTTTCATTACATTCATAAGTGCAGTGAGAACATTTAAATAATTTTGCATGTTTTAGTATGTGTTTTTTCAGGTCTCCTCTCCTTTTACATTTATAGGAACATTCATAACATTTAAATAATTTTACATTTGAATGTGTAAGCATGTGTATTTTTAAGCTTCCTTTCTGATTACATTCATAGGAGCAGTCAGAACATTTAAATAATTTTACATTTGCATGTTTTAGCATGTGGTTTTTTAAGCTATTTTCCCTATTACATTCATAAGAACAGTCTGAACATTTATATACCTTTACAGCGCCATGAGTTCGCAGATGTCTTTTTAACATTAATTTCAAATCACATTCATAACTGCAATAATTGCATTTATACTTTCTTTTACTGTGTGTTTTTAAATGAGTCTTCAACTCATCCTTGCTTTTAAAACTAAAATAATAATAAAATCTGCAACTGCGCTTCTCCTGAGGACTCTTTTTAAGACGTTGTTGATTCCTTACTACCCTTCGAGATCTACATTTTAAAGTCTTCTTCGTTTTGGAGTCTTTTTCTCCTTCAGCAGCATTGCTTTTGTGGCTCTGTACAAAACAATAAATCATAACCATAATATGAATGAAGAAAGAAATTAATTTGTTTTTATTATGAATCAAATAAAAATTATTATATTTATTAAAAATATATAAAATTTTTAAATTGCAGTTAATGAAAACCTCTATTATGGACGTTACTGCATCAAATTAAAAAGAGTCAACAATTTAAATATGAACTTTTATTTTTTTTTTACACACACATCACCACCACTCACGGGCAAAGCCCCATTCAAGGAGGGAGTGTTAGAGGAATAAAAATGATAAAAGAATAAAAGAAAAAAAAAATCCCTGAAGTTTCCAATTTCTTAGGTGAGGACAGACGTGGGCTTTAAAGAAATTGAGATTAAATTCTGCAGGAAAAACACAAGATGAGAGACAATTCCACAAACGAAATAGGCACCACAGCGAACAAGCCTGGAGTTCCCTATGTCTCCACAAAATTTATTTGCAGACAATGCACCTCTTGTGCTACGAGTACACCGTAAAGGTGAAGGTATACGAGTGGAGAGTTCCAACGTCACGTTGCAGAGGTAATGGGTCAAGTGAATTAGAAAGAGAGGAACAGTTTATAAGTCTTTTTAGCCTTTAATTAAACCATTACTTATAAAATTCACTCCAAATAAAAAGAAAACTCAATGAACACTTTCCATAATTCCCTGAGGGAGGATTCTTTACCTCCACATTTTATAACTCAAAAAAACACACACTTCCAAAGTCGAATAAATAAAAGTACATTCGCTTCAAGTTTAAAAAGAAAATAAAATGAATCTTTTGATACTCTAAAGGCTTGTCGAATATGAATTACTCTCAAATTTAGTAGCAAAAGATATTAGTAAAGAACTACACGAAGAAGCTATTAAAAGATTCAAGAACTTTTTATAATAAAAAATTCTATCATGAATTTTACACGAGAAATTTATTCTCTGTACCGGAGATCGTCATGCATGCATTACAATCATGTAATTGTCACATACATGCCTTTTATGTTATTTCAAAATGTATATATATAAATTATTTATTTATATTTTTCGTGGTTGGAACACTTTATACAATAGATCATACTTTCCCCGTTTTACACTTTTATAGAAGGTGTTCAGCACTTTAACCAGATTTGCTTGTACGACTCGAGTTGATAAATGTGGAAACTTTAATTTTCCTTTACACCTTCTTTTCTACCTTTGATGGATGCTCCAACAAGGAACAGATAGTGACCAACAATTAAGAGTTTGAGTGGCCTCCTCCTGTTCTTTTCCAGTCAATGTTCTATTCTTTTCCTATTTGATACTTAAAATATTACTAACTTCTTTATCAAGATCTTGTTTCTTTCCGTGGTAAAAACACATTTTCTTATGATACTATGATTAAAAAAAAAAAAAAAAAAACATATGTAGAATGTACAGTCGTGAACAGAAGTTCGTTCCTATTAAGCTGGAAATAAATATTTATATAAAATGGAGATCATCTCAGATTCAGCCAATCACAGTTCAATTAAGCCCCTCTCAATGTTTTTATTCTCTTTTTATTCAAAATAGAGCTTTTATGAAATGATCTCCATTTTATATAAATATTTATTTCCAGCTTAATAGGAACGAACTTTTGTTCACGACTGTACATCTTTTAAAAAAGCAATTAGTGTTGCTCATTCACAAAGATCCAATTCACCAACAAATGATTGAATTAAAACAATCAATACAAAAAATATTCAAACACAAAACACAACACACTTCCCCAATGTGTCACAACCAACTGATGAAGACGTCACTGGTCACACTTATATAAGTAACCAAGCATGTGGGCGTAGTAACAGAAAATGTAGGTTATAATATCCCCAAACGTTCAAAAATGTCCACGAAAGATGTAGAAGACTCCAGAAAGTCATGGATATATATATATATATATATATATATATATATATATATATATATATATATATATATATATATATATATATATATATATATATATATATATATATATATATATATATATATATATATATATATATATATATATTGAAGAATAATTCTTTTCATGGTTCTAAAGGCTGGGAACCTTTTTTACTAGTATTTTCGTCCCACATATGGTTGCAGGAATAGGAAGTTTCAGCAGCCGATATATATATATATATATATATATATATATATATATATATATATATATATATATATATATATATATATATATATATATATATATATATATATATATATATATATATATATATATATATTTTTTTTTATTTGTACCTCATTTTGATCCAATTCGCCATATTTTGTTATTTGCTGAGTCATCTTCCTCAAAATTGAAAGGTTCGTGTTTTACAACAATTTCGTCTTTGACATCGACGTCGATGGATCCAAAATAATTTTTCTCCTGTTCAAAATATTTGCACAAAAAATTTACACAATGATCAAATATTACTATTAAAATTACTACATTTATATTTTAACTTTTTTTTTTTCTCTTGATTAAAAAAAAAAAATGACTTTTATTAATAAAAGAGATTTACTAAACGTTTCTTGTATTATAATTTTATTAAAGGTTAACTTGTAATGTTGTAAGTGTTATTAAAGGAACAGATAGAATTCTTTTTTTCACATTCATAATACTATGGTGTCATCAACAATGTTTTTGACATCCTCTACAATATTACTATACAATCTTTCATCATTTACAATACCAAGAAATTAGGTAGACTATTGGAGCACTTCCATTAGATAAGAAAAGACTTTTACAGACCTGAAGCTCATATGATAAGACTGTTAGAGCACTCCATTAGATAAGAAAAGACTTTTAAAGAGTTGAAGCTCATAAGATAAGAGTATTAGAGCACTACATTAGATAGCAAAAGTCTATCAAAGAAATAAACCTGATAAAATAGATTATTGAAGCACTTCATTAGATAAGAAAAGTCTTTTAAGACGCTGAAGCTCATTATGTCATTAACAATACAAGAACATATCTGGACCTAAATGTATATACTACACAAGGGCAAAATTGTAAACATTTATTTCAGATTCTTTAAATGAATATTCACAACTTCCCAATGAATACCTTCAATCGAGGTAGACTGAAAAAATTATATGAAGACTTGCTTTCTTTTAAATATACCTTACTGTATCCCTTTACGTAAATTTACTTTAATAAAAATTTACGTATATGGTACATTCAAAACTTGTATAATAAAGAACCTTCAATACTTCAGCAGAGGTTTTCACACAAAATAATAATAATAATAATAATAATAATAATAATAATAATAATAATAATAATAATAATTAATACTTTGTGTTACAGTTTCTTCTCGAAAGAATGGATTTACAGGTTGTATTATTTAATAAAGAAAATTTTTTTATCTCAAATGAAACCCATCTTATAGAACTTTATTTGGAGAATAACTATAAGCATTTATACTTCTCTTATACTGTAAAGTAGGCTCTTATACTGTAAAGTAGGCTCTTATACTGTAAAATAGGAGAAAACAAACCTTCCTCACATGCAAATTTTAACTCAAAATTTATATTTCCGAAATAAACAATTTTTATGAATAAGAATAATTTGTTTATTACAAATACTTTTTATATTTCAATGTTTTGGATAAAATATTTTTTAAAAGAGAATTCTTTAACTCAAAAATATTCCCCAAAAAATGGGAATATTTTTTTTTTTTTATTGAAATTTTTTGTTTTTTTCTAAGGTCTGTACATAAAAAGGTATATATATATATATATATATATATATATATATATATATAATATATATATATATATATATATATATATATATATATATATATATATATATATATATATATATATATATAATATATATATAAAAGCTTAGTTTAGTAAATATAAATTTATCAAGAAGATTGTTGGTTTTGTTAAGAAATAAAACAATAATAATAATAATAATAATAATAATAATAATAATAATAATAATAATGAGTTAGAAATAGTTTTTTCATACCTGAATATCTTCCAAGTTTGAATGTTTCTGTACATGAATATTAATTGCCTGATCATCTTCAAAGTTTTCTAAACATTCAACCTTAATTTCTGGCTCATTTTTCAAATCCATAATTACCAAAAAAGTTTTTTTATGGCTCAAAAGAAACAAAAAATTTTTGATTACTGCAAAAAGAAAAAAAATTTCATAAATCTTAGTATTTTAATACTAAGCATTATCTTAATATATATTTTTTTATTCTAGTAAAAATATAAAGATAAAATATAGTGAATTGAATTAAATTAAGCATAATTTAAGTATGTAAAATTTTTTTACATTGATGACAACATTTTAAATTTCAGTACATCATGATTTTCATTTATCAATAGACTAATACATTAATTTCATTTTCAGATTTCATAATTACATTTAAAAGCATAACGGAACATTTATCAAGAGGGGGGGAGGGGTCTACCCCCGTACCTCTTGACCTTGTGAGTTGTGGAAAGTATAATTTTTCACTACATATTGAAAGTCATCAAATCAGTTTTTATAATAATATATAATTTATTCTTATATTGAAATATTATTCGAACAAAATTCATAATAATGATATCATTTAGATATATATATATATATATATATATATATATATATATATATATATATATATATATATATATATATATATATATATATATATATATATATATATATATATAATATATATTAATTTAATTTAAAACTGAAAAAAGAAAATGGAGAATTAAATTTATACATATTTGAAAAACATTAATAAAATGAATAAACTTTATTATACCTAAATCAAAGAAACATACTATAACCTAACCTAGCCAAACCTAAACTAACTAACCTAACCTTACTACTCATCTAACCTACTGTACACTAGATTAACTCCAGTAAAGTTCTTCATGCAGGTTACTCAAATGAAGGATTTAATTATGAAATGAATGGTGAGTGGCTTGAGACTGTTGACCAAGAAAAGGATTTAGTCATGATTATTAGCAGTTTTTGAAGGTGGGTGATCAATGTTTGGAAGCAAGGAATAGAGCTAATAAGATGTTAGGTATAATTAATCGCAATGTAGTTTACAAGAGCAAAGAGGTTATAAGCAAGCTATATAATAGCTATGTTAGGCCAGCATTAGAGTATTGTGCACAGGTTTGGGCTCCTCATTTAAGAAAAGACATAGATATGCTGGAGAGAGTACAACGTCGAGCAACAAGGATGATTTCTGGCTTTGAAAATAAGAGCTATGAAGAGAGGTTGAAGGAGTTAGGAATGTTCTCGGTTGAAAGGAGATTTCTCAGAGGGGATATGATACAAGTTTACAAAATATTTGCATCTGACAGTAATACAGAGATTGAAAAATACTTTATAGTGGACCGTGGAAGAGTAACTAGAGGACATGATAAGAAAATTAAAAAGAAGCCATGCCATCTCGATCTAAGAAAATACTCTTTTCAGTAATAGAGTTGTTAATTTTTGGAATGGACTTGCCACAAGAGATTGTTGACTGTGATTCTCTTGTCAAATTTAAAAAGGGGGCTAGATAGATATATGGATGGTTTAGGTATTATATAACTTGACTAAGCCAAATTGGTGGGTATATATGAATTTTTAGATCAACAGATCAACCAATGACTAAGCCTAATGGCATTTTTTTTTGTAGTGGGTGATGGTTCATTGAATATTGCATGTATAATTGGGCTTAGTTTTACTTTTATCTTTGCATGAATGAACTGATAACTAGGGATGGGATAGACCTAGTCTTTTGTGCATGTATTAGTATTGTTATTGTTGTTATTTGTTTGGACTGGGACAGTCTCGATAGGCCCTTGTGGCTTCTAACTGTCTCTATTTTCCTATGTTCCAGTGTATCATTTTCTTTTACAATATTAGTATAGAATCGGGTAATAAATTTAGTCCATCACAATCACTTTGTATTTTCATTATATTCAAAATATAAAGACAAAATATGCTGAAATATATGAAAAACACCCAAATTTAAGCATGGAAAAATAAACATTACCACCACTCACAGGTTAGGGAGTATTGAATATTTATTGAAAATATAAGACAAAATATGCTAAAATGAATAAAAAACTTTTTTTTTTTTGCGTATCACCACCGCTCATGGGCAAAGCCTTATCGAGGAGGGGGTTTTTGTAGAAGCCCTCTTCTAGGTGTAAAGATATGGATGAGTGCAATGAAATTCCAACCTCTTCATCATATATTTTGAGTTGTGTGGCCTAACTCTTGCAGTGTTGATGTGGATGATTGAATTGAGTAAAAGAATAGATTTAAGCACGGAAAAGTAAATATCACCACCACTCAAAGATCGGGAAATAATGGGAGGGGGGTATAGGGGGCTCTACCTCTCAAAGACAAATGATCGTTTCCCATTTATTTATGCTTACACTGATGAACTTCATAGTATTTATGGAAAATTATAAAATTTAATACATGCTTGTTACTATTAATACCTACTACAATAAAGATACAAATGAATGGCACACTGACACTTGTCTATAAGAGCCTCCCATATCCTGTAACCTATTAATAGTAGTGATATTTAATTTTTCATACTTAAATATTTTTCATGCATTTCAGCAAATATTGTCTTTAAATTTTCAGTAAATATATAGGGCTCATCTAATACTTAGTATTTAGTTATTATTTAAAATAAACTGGAAATGTAATGTATATTGAAGAAAACTATTTAAATGGGGTGGAAAAAAAAATTCACAAAATTAAAATACACTTAAGGTAATAAAAATAGATTTCAAACATCATAAAGCTTGGCTTTTATCTGCAACTTTGGCAATATATAGTAAGAAATTGTGGAGAAAGATAATCAGGAAATATATTAATATTAATATAAGTATATAAATTATTAAATCTAACAAACTAGTTCGACTTAACCCAACCTTAACTTAAAGGATAAATGTATACAAACAGCAAACAAATAGGTCTAACCTAAATAAAAATAAGTAAATAAATAAAAAAGTACTAAAATGTACTATTTAAGTATTTCAAATATCTAGCAACAATATAAAATCAATAATTTTTGTGATATCATTTACACCTATAAGGCGTAAGCATATTCTGTGTAATGGGCTTCATTATATTTTAAAACAGGATTTGGAAATTTCACCATTTTTAAATTTATTGAATTTGATTTTCCACCCCATTTAAATAGTTTTCTTCAATATACATTACATTTTCAGTTTATATTTTGAATAATAACTAAAAACGAGGTAAGAGACAAATCCTACAGAATAAATTTTATATTTTCATAAAATTTTCAGGTAAAATCTTAGTGAAGGGGGTCCAAATTTTCTTTTTCTTCTCAGCTTAACTATGAAAAGGAAATATGCTTTTATTTTTTTTAGGGTTAATCGACGAATGACATTATTTTGCAAGAAAATAAAAAATATTTGGAAAAGAAAATAAAAAATTTAAATAAGAATTATTATGACATCAGAATATTGTCTGCTGAAATTATAAAACTCTCCTTTGAATATTTTGACGAGGTTGCTATTATAACTTTTTAAAATATATTGAAGCTAAAAAAATAAAATAATAGTTAAAATTTGTAAAAAAAAAAAATGTATATATATATATATATATATATATATATATATATATATATATATATATATATATATTATATATATATATATATATATATATATATATATATATATATATATATATATTCACCTCTGGTGGGCAAAGGACAGAGGCCTACCAATGTTCCACCAGAGTTAGGGGGAAAGTCGGAAACATGGTCAAATTAAAGGCCGACATGACCTGATACACAGCGTTTGAAGGTGCCTAAGTCATAGGAAGTTAGGAAAATTGATGAAGGAAGTGTGTTCCAGACTTTACCAGTACAGTACATGTAAGATTGAGCATAGCAGTTAAGTCTGGGGTCAGAGAGTTGGACAGAGAAAGGATGAGATTGTGTAGAAAGACGAGTCACACAAACCCTTTTTAATGGAGGAGGTATGCGATGAGAGAGTTCAGAAGAGCAGTGTCCATTGTAATAGTAATAGCATAGAGAGAGTGACGCAACATTTTGATGGGCAGAAAGAGATTGGAGAGAATTAGTGAGAGCAGGAGATTTGATAAGGCGAAAAGCTCTAGACTCCACCTTTTCCAGGAGAGCTGTATGAGTGGAACCACCCCAGATGTGAGACGCATACTCCATACAGGGGCGAATATATTTATATTTATAGAGAGAGAGAGAAATATAAGTGAAAATTTTATAATAGAATGCATTATTGCTGTACAGCAAATAAAATCATAAATACAGGCCACATGATCATTTATTTATGGGGGGGCTCTGCCCCCTGTAACCCCCGACCATGAGTGATAGTGATAAAATTTTCACTTATATTTCTTCTTTCTCTCTCTCTCTCTCTTCTATATCTCTCTATATATATATATATATATATATATATATATATATATATATAATATATATATAATATATATATATATTATAAAAGGTGGAGATTGTTTCTGAGTTTCGATTGTTTAAAAATATCGAAAATATCGGAAGCCTATCGTAAACAAAAAAGTTGCCAGAGGTACTATTACACTAGACATAACACAATTATTATTACTTACTTTTCTAAACAGAACCAAATTCGACTTAATAACCTGAACTACCGAAGTTGCCGTAAAAGAGGCTAAGAAGAAGAACCTTACACATAATTGCCTCGCTAATTGTAGGTATAAAAGTACTGATTAAAATAAAATATCAACATAAAAAAATATTTAAAAAATATTGAAACTCAGAAACAATCTCACTTAAGCCTATTTATTTATATATATATATATATTATATATATATATATAT
>SEYY01008276.1:0-5000 GCA_009176605.1 Armadillidium nasatum | reverse complement strand
AAATTACCATTGATAAGGAAAATAGAGATGCAATCTATAAAGTATTTAAGGATCTGTAATAGAGAGACAGAGAACGTTGTCCACTCCTGGATTAAAACGGCTCTTTGGTCTGAGACAGATATGTCCAGGAGATGATTCTTCTGATTCTTCTGATAGTTGAAGGAACTGATACCAGAATGGTGGTTAGTGGTTATGGCCATGATATTAATATATATATATATATATATATATATATATATATATTATATATATATATATTTATATGTATATATATAATTAATGGTTAAAATTAATATATCAAACCACCACCACCTTATATTTACTTCTCAATAAACTCAATTTTTTTACCCATGAGGCGAAAATTAAATTAATTTATTAACCGTTTTAAATTTAATTAAATTTAATTTCACCTATTTCTACGACCAGTTTTCTACGAATATTTGGATAATTTATAGTTTTCACATATCTTAAAGGCTCTGTTAAATTTCCTTTAAAAAATGTTCAGATGACAAAATCGTTCCTTATTCACTGTTACCAAAGTTTGCCAAGGGTCATAAATTTAACCCTTTTTTTCTAAGTTAAATTTTGAACTTTTAAAACAGAGAATTGCTGACATCACACAAATTGCAAGTTATAAATTTAAAAAAATGTAAGAGTTAGTCTTTGTAAAAGTTTTTTGAGTGTGTTTTATTAGCATTTTATGGACATTGGTGTTTTATGCAAGATTTTGGATTATGCAGATGATTTTTAATACATAATTTAATAGATAATTTAATAGATAACCTAGATAAGAAAAGGAATGCGATTTTCAAAAAAAAAGTTACTGGGTAAAATCGTTCAATTTTAAATTAATTGAAAACAAATCGAACTATTTTTATGAAATATTATTTTGGGTTGGATTTCGTTCGTTTTTTTTTTTTTTTTTGAATTTTCTTAAAAATTCCATGATTTAAAAAAAAAATCTAAAATAATTTTTTTTTTTTTATTATTATTATAATAATTTTTTCTATATAATATATATATATATATAAATATATATATATATATATAAATATATATATATATATATATTATATATATAATATATATATAAATGTCAAATGAGGGGCTATATATATATATATTGTATAATATATATATATATATATATATATATATATATGTATATATATATATTATATATATTATAATATATATATATCTATTTATTATATTATTATATAATATATATTTATATATATTATATATATTTTTTTTTTTTTTTTTTTAAATATATATAGATATATAAGATATATTATATATATATATATATATTATATATATATATATAATATATATATATGTATATATATATATTATCTCCTCTGGTGGGCGAAGGCCAAAAGGCCTACCAACATCCACCAGAGTTGGGGAGAATTCGAAATCGGGGCGCTAATGGCCGACATGACCCGATACACGGCATTTAAAAGTGTGAAACTCAAAGGAAGTTGGGAAAACAGATAAAGGGAGTGTGTTCCAGACTTTACCAGTAGAGTACATGTAAGATTGAGCATAGAGGTTAAGTCTGGGGTCAGAGAGTTGGACAGAGAAAGGATGAGACTGTGTAGAAAGACGAGTCGCACGAGCCCTTCTTAATGGAGGAGTATGCGACGAGAGAGTTCAGAAGAGCAGTGTCCATTGTAATAGCGATAGATAGAGAGAGTGACGCAACAATTCGACGGGCAGAAAGAGATTGGAGAGAATTAGTGAGAGCAGGAGATTGATAAGCGAAAGCCTAGACTCCACTTTTCAGAGAGCTGTTGTGTGGAACCACCCAGATGTGTGAGCATACTCCATACAGGGGCGAACAACACCCCTATACAGAGCAAGCAACTGGGGTGGTGTGAAGAAATACTGAAGGCGCCTCAGAACACCAACCTCTTAGAAGCTTGTTTAGAAAGAGAGGTAATGTGATCTTTCCAGAGAAGATCACGAGAAAAAGAACCGAGAATATTAGAAGAGATGAAGGTTTGAGTTGAGTGTTTTCGAAGAAGATATCATAGTTGTGTGGAAGATTGTGTCGAGTAGAGAGATGGAGGAATTGAGTTTTGAGGCATTGAAAACGACCATTTTTTCTGCCCCAATTGGAAATACGAGATAGATCAGAGGTAGTTGCTCCAAGGCCACCCTCCTTGCCTCTATTACTGTTGTGGGAGGGGCGTTTCAAAATGAAAAGAATAAAAGGGTGGAGTCATCAGCATATAAGTGGATAGGAGATGAAGTATAAGAGAAGGTCATTATGAAACAGAAAAAGTGTTGGGGATAGACAGATCCTGAGGAAACACCACTATTAGATTTATAGGATGAACGGTGGCCGTCTACAACAGTGCTATGAACGACCGAAAGGAATCAGAGGAAGGTCACAGAGAGAAGGATAGATTCGAAAGAGGGAAGTTGGAAATCAAAGCTTGTGTCAGACTCTATCAGGCTTCAATGTCTAACGCAACACAAAAGACTACTTATATATTATATATATTATATATATATTATATATATAATATATATTATATATATATATTATATTATATATATGTATTTTATAAGAAGGGCATTGAGACGAGAACTGCAAAATAAACATTAAACAGTAATAAAAAATCAAATCAAATATTAAAATAGAAAAAAAAATAGAAACACTACTTATGATTAAGAAGCTTTAATAAAAATTGAAGACCCTAAAAGTAGCAAATTGAAAAATAAATCTATTTATGTCTGAAAATGGAGAGCAAGGAAAAAAATAGAGAGAGAGAGAGAGAGAGAGAGAGAGAGAGAGAGAGAGAGAGAGAGAGAGAGAGAGCAAGGAAAAACTAGAGATAGAAAAAAAGGGAAAAAATAGAAGATAGATAGATAGATAGAGAGAAAGAAAAAGGGAAAAAATAGCTAGAAAGAAAAGAAAAATAGATAGAGAGAAAAAATAGATGGAGGAAAAGGAAAAAAATATAGAAAAATTAGAAAAACGAAAAATGAGAAGCACTGATAAAGGAAAAAAGCAAAAATGAAGAAGGTAAAAATTAATATGAATACAGTTGCAAAAAATGAATAGAAATATGAATAATAAAAAAAATGAACTAAGCAAAATAAAAGAAAAAAACTGAAACAAAATATCAAAATGAAAAGAAAAATGAAAAATAAAACAAAAATATCAAAATGAAAACTAACAATGAAAAAATAAAAGAAAACTATCAAAATGAAAACAAATATGAAAAATAAAACAAAACTATCAAAATGAAAAGAAAATGAAAAATGAAACAAAAATATCAAAATGAAAAATAAAACAAAACTATCAAAATGAAAATAAAAATAAAAATGAAAAAAAACAAAATTATCAAAAAGAAAACAAAATAAAAAAATAAAACAAAGCTATCAAAATGAATACAAAATTGAAAAAATAAAACAAAAATATCAAAATGAAAAAAAAAATATAAAAATTAAAAAAATATGAAAATGAAAACAAATGAAAAAATAAAAAAATAAAAAATTCAAAATGAAAAAATAAAGCAGTAATTTAAAAATGAAAACAAAATTAAAAAACAAACAAGAAAACTGAATTTAATAACATTCACTTTGTTGCTTTTACAGTTCAGTAAATGGAATGTTCTTAAAAGATCGGATTTAGAAAACATAATTCAATCTATATTTTCTTTACAGTCTTTCTTTTTTAATCTTTCTACACCTTTTCCATGAATATTATTATGCCCATGATACGTTACCCGTGACCCATGACCCGTGACCCATGACCCATGACCCATGACCCGTGACCTGTGATCATGACCTGTGCCCAGTGACAGGTGTTCTGTTTTGATAACTTAAAGGAAAAAATAAAAATGATAATAAATTTGAGTATTTATTAATATTTTCACACTTATTTAAATTTTTTAATCCAATTGCAATAAAATATTTAAAGTGAATTAAGAAAAACTATATACATAAATACACACATTTTTACGCAATGCCTATATACCCTTTTACATATACAAATAAAGAAGCTTACTCTTAAATGCATTAGTATCTGTGTTTTTATAAGGTTTGTAGGACTTTGGATGGTGACGTTCTTATCCTCTTCAATATGAAAAGAAAATATTTTAATATTTTATTTTACATTTTATTTTATATTTTTATCTATCCTATTTATTTATTTATTTATCTACCTAATATATATATATATAATATAATATATATATATATATATATATAAATATATAATATATATATATATTATTATATATATTATTTATTTATCTGTTTATTTGTCTATAGGTTTCTATATATGTATTCCTTTACTTATTCATTTTTTTTTTCTTTTTCTATTTATTTATCTTGCCATCTAACTATTTATTTAGTTATTTATTTTTTTTTTTTTTTTTTTTTTTTTTTTTTTTTTTTTTTTTTTGATTATTTTCCTTTGTTTTTATTTCTTATCTTTCTATATTTTTATAATTAAAAAATCCTCTCTATGATATATTCTAGTCAATATTTCTTCTTCCTTTCATATATATATATATTTAGTATTATATATAATTATATATATATATATTATATATTATTATTATATATATATATTAGATATATATATATACTATTTTATATATATAATATACTTATTATATATAATATATATATAATAATATAAAAAAATAAAAAAAAAAAAAAAAAAAAAAAAAAAAAAAAAAAAATATATATATATATAATCTTATAATAAATATATATATATATATATATATATATATATATATATATATATATATTATATATAATATATAAATATATATATATATACATCCTCTACCAGGAAGGGTTTTTCACCCTGTCAGTGGAACCAGCATCTTTCTCCATCTACTCTTAAGAGTCCTCCCAGTGTCCCCAAAAGAAGATGTTTTTCGGCCCGTTGGTCTCATTGCCGGTCCACGAGTCTTAAAGAAATTCTCAGGAAGGGTTTTCACCCTTTCAGTAGGACCAGCATCGTT
>SEYY01008275.1:135000-138201 GCA_009176605.1 Armadillidium nasatum | reverse complement strand
TATAGTATGAAACTACAGAGTGTTACTTATCTCCACGCTACGACGATACAAAAGAGGAATCGCGCGAATAGAAGACTCATGAATATCAGTCCATGAAGACCTACTCAAAGGACGTCTCCCAACTGCGCTTAAACGTTGGGTAACAGGCCAGAGTCTCCCCCCTACTTAATCGTAAACTAATTTTTATGATGACAATATATATATATATATATATATAATTATATATATATATATATATATATATATATATATATATAATATATATATTATATGAGTCTTCTCTCGCGTTTCTCTCTTGTACCGTCGTAGAATGGAGGTAACACTCTGCGTATTCTGCTGAAGGGCCAGGGTTCGATCCCAGTATAACAACTTAAACATTTATATATATATATATATTATAATATATATATATATATATATATATATATATATATATATATATATATATATATATATATATATATATATATATATATATATATATATATATATATATATATATAAAATATATAATATATATATATATATATATTATATATATATATATATATATATATATATATATATATATATATATATATATATATATAATATATATATATATATATATATATATATATATATATATATATATATATATATATATATATATATATATATATATATATATATATATTAGAGGTGGACCGGATATCCACATCCGCATCCGCAACTGCGGATATCCGCATCATTTTTCCAATATCCGCATCCGCGGATATCCGCAATTGGATATCCGCAACCGCATCCGCATCCGCGGATAGTAAAAAATTACTATACAAAATTTTGTATTGAAGCAGAACCTCTTTCTGACGCCATACAGGCGACTATCTTGAAACTGTATTTGAAAAGATGCTGACAAAATGAAAGATTTCATTAAATGAAGTGCACTGCGTAGTCAGGGATTCGGGCACAAATATAAAAAAGCACTTTCTCTGGTAAGAGTGAAAATGTAGATTGCTTTCACACCAAACTCAGATAGTAGTTAAAAATTCCATTATGAGTCAAAAATGTGTATCCGATTTAATAACCAAATGTAGGTTAATTGCTACGCATTTCAATCACTCCGTTGTAGCCCAAAATGAGCTGAAGAAAATACAAACAAGATTAAATGTTCGTCCACTTTCTGTCATGCAAGATATTCAAACACTTTGAATAGTAGTTTGCATATGCTTGAGAAGATGAGCGAAATTAATGAGGCCATTTGCATTTATGCTTCAAGCAGCACAAAATAAAGCCTCTAACAGCTGACGAAAATGACATTTTAAATAATTGTATTAATATCCTTAAGACTTTTGAAGAATTAACAAAGACTAAGTTCAGCTGAATCATGTTTTTCAGATGTGATACCACTTGTTTCAATATTGAAAGTTGTGTTAACAAATGTTATTAAGACTAAGGGAGTTTCAAGGATGACTGAAACATTAATGAAGGAGATGAACGAGATTTGAAAACCTGGAAAATGATGATGCTTATACAATTGCAACCTTTTCAGATTCTAGGTACAAAACAAAATTTTTTAAACCACTTGTTTCTCAGAATGTTAAAATCAAATTAGGATGCTTATGCGATGAGATGATAGAAACAGCTAAATAACGCCTTTCAAGAAAAAGCAAAAGCTCTCAGATACAAAAGAAACAAAATCTGTTAGCTTACGCATTGCTAAATCAATGAAAGATCTTCTAGCTTCCAACAACGATGGAGAATCACAGTCAGAAGTGTCAAAGGATACAATATTGATTTTGAAAATTATCTGAAACTCCCACGTTTGGAGGCAGATAAAGACCAACTGGTTTGTGGAGAGATAATTGCAAAAGTTTCCTTTTCTTCCTGAGCTGGCAAGGACTTATTTAGCATGTCCTTCAACTGGTGTGCTAGTGAGCGTCTTTTCAGTGGAGCAGGCCTCATTTGCGACGAAAAGCGAACCAAACTTTCACCTGAAAGAGCCCAAAAGCTTTTATTCTAAAAAATAACTTTACAATTATTAACTTCAAATGGAATATGTGAAACTGTGAAGTGTGAAGGTAATACTAATTACTGGTTATATATATATATATATATATATATATATATATATATATATATATATATATATATATATATATATATATATATATATATATAATATATATATAAGCTTTTTCCAAATGGGTAGGTTGGGGAAAGTGGTTGGTGGGTTGTTATTATGGTAACATAGATTCTGGATATTATATTTAAAATTCCAAGAATCCATGGCAAAAACTCTTAAAAAATTAAACTATCCGCATCCGCATCCGCATCTGCGGATATCCGCAATTGAATATCCGCAACCGCATCCGCATCCGCGGATAGTAAAAAATTACTATCCGGTCCACCTCTAATATATATATAATAGCAAAGTATTAAGAACTTTCAAGAATTATAAAGTATTATTAATTAGTTGATGAAGAAAAGAGTTTGTAAACAACTTCCGAAGCTATTTATATGTTTGAAAAATATAAACCTATTTATTATTAAATTCTTTTATTTCTTTATTTAAAAAATAAAAATAATTCGTTAATAATTACTAATAATAATAATAATTAATAATATGTTTACTCTTTTATGAAGTTCATTATATAACTTTGTTATTCTATATTATAAAGTGTGTTATTAATTTGTTTTTATTTTTTTTATTTTTAATTAAATATTTATTAAATATTTAAATATTTTAAATAAATATTTATTTTCATAAATTTTATCTGTAATTTAAATGCATTTATTGAATAATAATTTTTATTAAATATATTTAGTTAATTTTTTTTTTAACATTGAACTTATTTATTGATATTTATTTATTTTAGTTTTAATTATCAATTATTATTTTAATAATAATTATCAATTATTATTGCTCTATTTATTTCTAATTAATTTTTTTGAAATATTTTTTTTTCAATTTTTATTTTCTTCAGAAAATAAATAAAAACTTGGATTTAAAAATAAAGAATAATTTTAAAACCAAAAATCAATAAAAAATAAGCATTTGAAAACCTAAAAAAAATTTTTTTTTAAATGATTTTCGAATATTTTCATCTCATTTCATTTGTAAAATGAGTTTTTACAAATTTTCATTTTGAAAATAAAAATTTTTTCTTAACAATGAGAAAAGAACATGTTTTGGAACACAATTTTCAATGATTCTTCTGT
>SEYY01008275.1:115000-117500 GCA_009176605.1 Armadillidium nasatum | reverse complement strand
TATTATGTGTGTGTGTGAGTGTGTATATTTAGGATCTCTTAGAATTGTGCAGGAGCTTTAAACTTAGTAATTTAAAATATACTTTTCCTTTGCCATTAGGAACAAGTTGGCAAATGCGCCATTCCATGAAGAGCGTCGAAAAATAACCTACAAAAAAACAAAGAGCAACTTGGCTTCGATAAAATAAACAAATAAGAGGTAGAATTCCCAGGAGCTTTTATTTTTGTACGTTGATTGAACAATAAATATTTGTTTAGGCAAAGAGAAAAAGGAAAGAACTGGGCATTATTAAATTTCTATTTAGAAGCAAAATTCAGCAGCCAGCCAAATGAGAATTCAAATTATTCTACAAAGAAGTCATCTTTTATTTTTTATTTTTTTTATCTTTTTATTTTTTTATTTTTTTCCATTTTTTTTTATCTCTCATCACTCTGCCTCGTTTTTATTATACCTAGATTCCTCAAGCCTCCCATCTCCTAAATAAAAAATATATATATTTTATTTTTATTCTATTTTTTCCTCTCTCTCGTTTTTTGCAAAATGGCCTCAAAATGACATTACCACAAATAATATTCTGTTCTTCTTCCATATTAATTTATTTGGGAATTTATTTTAGAAAGAAAAGAAAATTTTATAATTTAGGATTTCATTATTAATTTTCAAAGAGAATTCTGAACTAAAACTCAATCCAAAGGAAAAGAAAATGAGACATTCAAATTTACTTCCATTTTCTCTCTCTCTCTCTCTCTATCTATCTATCTATCTATTTATCTATCTATCTATTTATCTATTTATCTATCTATCTATATCTATTTATCTATCTATCTATCTATATCTATCTATATCTATCTATATCTATCTATATCTATATATCTATCTATATCTATCTATCTATTCTATTTCTATCTATCTATTTCTATCTCTCACTCTCTCACTCTCTCTATTTATCTATCTATCTATCCTTTTCTTTCTCTCACTCTCTCTCTCCCTCTATCTATCTATCTATCTATCTATCTATCTATTTATCTATTATTAAGTATTTAAGAACACAATTGGCTCGTGCTCTATTTATCTATCTATCTATCTATCTATCTATCTCGCTTTAGTTTAGTGTTTTCCAATGCGTCACTGTAATTTTTTTCCTGATACAGGGAAATCATTAAATAGTCTTTGAAAACCAATATGTTTGTTTACGTTTCCTCCTATATTCTATTTTGAATGTTTTCATTCTTTCTTTTTTTCATTATTTTTGTTTCAGTAAATTTACTAATCTTACGATATGCGAGTGCTAAATAAGTTCCATTTATTTCCTATATTAAGTTTACATCTTTCTATCTATCTATAAAAGCCATCCATCTCTCTATCTATCTATCTATTTATCTATCTATCTATCTATCTATCTATCTATCTATCTATCTATCTATCTATCTATCTATCTATCTATCTATCTATCTATATATCTATCTATATATATATATATATATATATATATATATATATATATATATATATATATATATATATATATATATATATATATATATATATATATATATATATATATATATATATATATATATATATATATATATATATATATCCATCCTTCTCTCTTTCTATCTATCTTGTTATCTGTCTAATAATCTAACTATCCATCTATCTATTCATCTATCTATCTACCTATCTATTCATCCATTTATCTATTTATATATCTGTTTTCTTATCTATCTAACTATCTATATATCTATCTTATCTTCTTATCTATTTAATTATCTATATATCTATCTACGAAATAAAAATTTAATCTAAAATCTACATATCTATTTTTCAACAGTTTATCAAGTTTTTATTCATCGCTGTTGTTACTCTATTTATTTATTTTTATTTATTTATTTTTTTATTTATTTTTGTTTATTTTTATTTATTTTATTTATATTTATTTATTTTTACACTTATAAATCGTTTTTCTACATTTAAAGGCGTGTCTGTCTGTACGTATTTTTATTGATTAATACACCTATATAATAAATTGTATGACTGTTCTTCTAGAATTTCCCTATTCTAGAATTTATCTGTTCTTCTAGAATTTACCTATTCTAGAATTTATCTATTCTTCTAGAATTTATCTGATCTTCTAGAATTTCCCTATTCTAGAATTTATCTATTCTTCTAGAATTTCCCTATTCTAGAATTTATCTATTCTAGAATTTATCTGATCTTCTAGAATTTCCCTATTCTAGAATTTATCTATTCTAGAATTTATCTGATCTTCTAGAATTTCCCTATTCTAGAATTTATCTGTTCTTCTAGAATTTATCTATTCTTCTAGAATTTATCTGTTCTTCTAGAATTTATCTATTCAGTTACCTTTCTATCTCTAAACAAAATAGTAATCTATTTATTCAAAAACATTTTCGCACTGAAATCGAGATTCTATATTTTATCTAAGTCTAAAATGTTCTTTCTTTTATTCTGGTTTATTTTTATTTGCAAATTATTA
>SEYY01008275.1:92500-95000 GCA_009176605.1 Armadillidium nasatum | reverse complement strand
AATGTTTTCATATACCTGAAATTATGTTACTATCTTGAAAATGATAAATCAACGATGTCACTTCATTGTCTCTTTCTAAGTTTAATATCCACCTTATTAGTATATCTATATGGCAAACAAATTTCTTCACTATTTACAAAGAATAGTTAAGTGCGGCGGTCTTCTTATTTTTCATTTTTAAAATACAAGTTATATAAACTGAGTTGTATTTTTTCAATGGAATTCTACGAACTTTAGATTGCAAATTAATATCATGTCTTAAAGGTAGATAAATGTCAAACATTTTAACCACCACTGAGGGGAAATGTGAATATTAAAAGAGAAGAAAATAGAAATGAATTCTACGGAACAGAACTGGCTGGAAAAAAGGCATTATTTCAAAGAACATATATGAAATTATTAATAGCGATGCAAATTTTGCCTGAAAACATCTCAACCCTTGTGTTTGAGGTAAAACACGTGTTATTGCCTCTCTCGAAGATTAGTCGCTTGAGTTGCTATAAGAATGATAAAAATCCATCTTTGCCTGCCAGATATAAAGAGTCAAGGGAATTTCAAAGTACACGAAAGGTTTACAAATCTCGAATTTACGGAAAAGAGAAGTGGAAAGAGGAATCGAATGACTTGAAGAAAGAAGAAATTAGGAAAACGTAAAGTGAATAGTGAATAACGTAATAATGAAAGTGGAAACGTAATAGTGAAATTAGATTTTGAATTGTTTTTGTTAAAATAAATTTACTTAGAAAATAAGATTTAAAAAATGGAGAAAAACAATTTTCCAAGCTATTTTTTTTAAAGTTATCTTTATATTGATAACAGATAACCCCGAAATATTAGTTCAGTTAAACTTCACTCGCATATGAAGTTACCGTTGAAATATTTTAATATTTACGTAAAATATTTTGAAAGTAAAATTGCAGTTGCGTCTGTAAAAATAAAGGCCTACAATACCGTTTCGCTGTTGCAGTTGTAAAACCAGTACATCACTATATATATATATATATATATATATATATATATATATATATATATATATATATATATATATATATATATATATATATATATATATATATATATATATATATATATATATATATATATATATATATATATATATATATATATATATATATATATATATATATATATATATATATATATATATATATATATATATATATATATATATATATATATATATATATATATATATATATATATATATATATATATATATATATATATATATATATATATATATATATATATATATATATATAGAACAATGATATTGATTTAATGCAAAGACATTAAATAAAGTCACTCTGCGAAGATTTGCTGAGAAAGTTGTGTTGAATTTCCATCTTCAAGATTAAAGTTTGTTCGAGTCCGAAGCGAGAGAGAGCCCAAATAATTACAAAATGCAATTATAAATCATTGTCGTGTTCAAGTGGCTGCCACCGAGCCATTACTTGAATTGCATATGAAGCCAAGAAGCTCGTAGAACTGTTCTTCTAATTTGTATATATAGTGTAAAATGATAGCTATTGTACTCCATTCATGTCATATGTATGTATGTATGTATGTATGTATGTATGTATGTATGTATGTATGTATGTAATGTAAGTATGTAAGTATGTAGTATGTATGTACGTATGTATGTATGTATGATGTATATATATATATATATATATATATATATATATATATATATATATATATATATATATATATATATATATATATATATATATATATATATATATATATATATATATATATATATATATATATATATATATATATATATATATATATATATATATATATATATATATATATATATATATATATATATATATATATATATATATATATATATATATATATATATATATATATATATATATATATATATATATATATATATATATATATATATATATATATATATATATATATCGTAAAGTGGAGAAATTCGGTCCAAGTGGGGCAATTTGGTCCACGTGGGTAAAATTATAATGTAAAACTTGTTCTTAAAGGTGTTAATAAATGTTTTATGTATAAGCAATTATTTCAAACCTTTTAAGACGAGTTTACATGGTAATTTTATTCAGTGTTCTAAATTGGCTCACGTGGACCAAATTACCCCATTTTACGGTATATATATATATATATATATATATATATATATATATATATATATATATATATATATATATATATATATATATATATATATATATATATATATATATATATATATATATATATATATATATATATATATATATATATATATATATATATATATATATATATATATATATATATATATATAATATATATATATATATATATATATATATATATATATATATATATATATATATATATATATATATATATATATATATATATATATATATATTCTTTTCGCTACGGCTTCTACCTTTCAGAAATCTTTGTTTAATTTAAATAAATGTATGAAAGCTCT
>SEYY01008275.1:70000-80000 GCA_009176605.1 Armadillidium nasatum | reverse complement strand
AACTTAACGGGAGGTACTCGTGGTAGTTAACCTCTAATATCTCACCACATCCTTGTAGCACACACGGTGCCTTCATTTAGATTAAATTATATATGAATATTAGAACCTCCAAGATTGATAGCTATCATTCCTCCGTCATTGCAACCACCTCTATTCTATGGTTCTTCTGGTATCATCTGTTTTTTCCTACTATATTTAAACTCTCTCTTCCTTAATATTCTGTTTGCATTCACTTAAGAAATTTGCGAAACGCTTGAACTAGAATGCATTTTCTTCAATTTTATTGTCAACCCCCTCTTGTAAAGACTCATTTCCGTGAGTGGTGGTAACCTATAAAATATACATATACACACACATATATATATATATATATATATATATATATATATATATATATATATATATATATATATATATATATATATATATTTATATATTTATATATATTTCTTATATCTACTATATTCTCATTCAAATATATATATACTATATATCATATATTTCTATATCTTTTATGTTTCTTACAATACCGTTCTATGCTATTGAGACTGTCATGAGGTGGATGTGAGTCTACTGCTGCTCGGCCTTCTCCCGTATATAAGCGTGTGAGCCTACGCTTACACTACCCCCTGGTTAAAATAAGGGGGTTCCTATCACTTACTTATATTTAGTCCGCTGACCCTTTTCTATGCTTTTCTATATATAGTACCTGTTCTCATTTATTATAATATGATATACACCCATTTTGTTTTTCCATTTTATATTTTTAATTTATTTAATCTATTACAGTACATATCATTTATTATTATATTATTATTATTATCTTATTATTATATATATATATCTATTATATATATATATAATTTATATATCAATATAATTCATATGCTTAATATATATATATCTATATAACAATCTATCTATCTATCTAATTATATCTCCTATTCAATATATCATCTATCTAATATTATTATATATATTATATATAATATTATTATAATATATCTATATCTATAATATATATACTATATTTATCTAATTCTATATATATATATAAAAATTTAATATTATATTAATAATAAACGCCGGGCGCCGGCCTACCGTCACGGCCCGGTCAATATATTTCCATTTAGTACTAATCTAGCTCACCGGTACTATAACCGGTATATACCACTCAAGGACTCCTAGAGATGGAGTTTTGATATCATGCGGGGTATTATAACTATGGCTACTTATATACTTATTCATTTATATTATTTATTTATTTATTTCACAACTATTATATCACCGGCTATTATTTGACCTGATACATTTTACTATATTTATATTTTATAACCGAGTCGAGCAGTCCTTTATAAGCGTATAAATTTTATTATCACGCGTTAATTTAGTATAGAGATAAAGTATTATTTTTTTTTTTGGTCACTTTTCTGCTTTATCTTATATATAATATTGATTATAATATGTTATGACGGATAATATAGAGCAACTTTCTCTTACTTTGTGATGCAGAGCCTGCACATGTGGAATACATTAACTTTTTGATACGATTCTATCCATGGGATACAAATCCTGGAAATAATGTCTGTTTTAACATCACATTCAATTGCATGTTACAAACGTATGTTCAATTATAGTAAAAAGTTGTCACATAACGGACCGATAAAGCATTGTTCTATAATGAGTTTTTATTGTTATAAATGGTCTTGTAACTTAACATCAATAATAATCATGCCCACTTCGGCCTACTACACAACCTTTTTTATGACATCACCATCCACTTTTTCACTACGCTAACTTACCCTACAACATAATACTACTATGTATTCTATTTATTAGGTGTGTATATGAGGCGGGGTGGGGTGGTAATAATTAATCTCTATGTAAATATATAAATTAACAATAATAACAAATTCTGTATAGTATTTCAGGATCTAAGCCTTTCACAAAGTGTACCATTCTCTCGCCTAATTTATACATTTCCATCAATACGGTTTTGACAGTAGGCTTATATATGTTTATTATAACTAAAGTTAGTTATTAAATATGAGTATAATATATAAATATTGTTTGCTTACTGCTTTACTTAAAATAATTTTATACACATATAATAATAAATAGTATAGGTATAGGTAGTTTATGTTTAATAAAATTATGATTATTTTTTCATCTTAGAGGGTTGATATTTTAGGCTAATAATTTTCTATAGTGCTTTATATGATAACGTTTTATTCTAGATACTGTAGTATTATCATAAACTTATTCCATTACATGACTAGAATTGGGGCAAAGGTATATTTATCTAGAATACAAATTTTCAGCTCATTGATGGACTACTAAGTGGTTTGATCATGTATCTTATTAATTTTACTATAAACTCATATTGGGTACAAATTAATTTCAAACCTTTATAGACTCAAAAAAATGCTTCGTGAAAAAATTCACATACTTACTTTGAAAATTTCAGCTCAAAAAAAAAAACATAAAAATTAAAACAAAATAACAAATATTAAAATAACAAAATAACAGTAAAAAATAAAATAAAATAAAAATTTATTTTATTCTAATAACAAATATTATTATTATAATTATAAGATTTTTTTTTGACTTATTCTATTGATTTCTATATTTAGCCGGATATCACTCACTATTTTTCTATGACTCTAGTAGATAATGTTATCTTTAATCATTGTAGATTTATTTAGTAATTTTTAAGATACTTACCATAAATAGTATATTTTAGGTACTGAAAATTTTTTATATATTAGTAGTACCCGGAAGTTTCTTTTTTATAATTTTACTGACTGCGATGTTCACATTAAGCATATTTAGAAGTCATTATCCTTGATAAATCAATTGTAAAAGTATTCAAAATATAGCTAGCTACGGGAAGCTAGATTTTTGCCTCACTTGGGGATAAGTGATATAATTTTACTTATATATTAAGTCGCTCTTGAGAATGAGATTGCGGTTGCGGAGTATTCAATTGGGCGGATCATCCGCATATCGTAATAGTCGGATAGAGTTTTAGATTCTTAATAGAGTTTTGACTATAATATGACCTATTTTATGGAATTTTAAATATATAACATATCAGTAATTAGGTTATATTGATAATTTTATTTTTATATCTTACATTTTTTCAAAACTTTACACGCGTTGGGTGGGATCTGGGGACTCCAACTTTACGTGAAACACCCACACCGAAGATCTTGTTCCCGTCAATCTTTTAACGCTACGCAAATTTTTGAAAATTTGTTATATTTTAATTTTATTGTACTTTTATTTTATTTTTAAATACTTTTATTACAATTCAGATATACTAATGTAATTTTTATAATATTTTTTTTGTAGCGAATATAATTAGCTATATAATCTTATATTTAAAGTGAAATGTTAGATATATTCTACTTATATTCCTTACAATTCTAATATCAACACCTTAATATTATAATTTTTTATAACTCCTATTAAATTTATATATATCATGCTGACTTTTAACTTTTTACAAATTAGAACCGTGAGAACTCCTGAGTCCCGGCCTAGGCCAGAGAGTATAGTGGGTGCAGAGAGAGAAGCTCCAGTGCCCGGGCCCTCGCAGAATTCTACACTCACCTTTCACACGTCAGGTGTTTTATATAATACAATTATTCCATTGAGTATAATTGGCTAAGTATTATTATTTTTATAGATAAATATATCAAAGCTTTAATTTGAGTAAGCTCTTTCAGGTGAAAGTATTGGTTTATTAGCTATATTTTTCGGTCTTAATAATGAGGCTGCACCTACACTGAATAAAGTATAAGCTCTCAAAGTAGCAAACACTAGTTGAAGGGATTAGATTAAAAATATACAGTCCCTTGCTAGTCTCAGCAAGAAAGGGAACTTTTGGGCAATCTATTCTTCATCACTCCATACATAACCAGTTTGGTTATTTATCTGCCTTCAATACGTGGGATTTTTCAGAATTATTTCTCATAATTCCTATTATTTATTAATTAATCATATTTGGTATCTATTTCGAACTTGTTGAATTCCTATCAATGCTGCTCATAATCCCCCGCAATGAGTGAGACTCAGAGAGAGTGCTCTGCATACTGATTCTTACGTTAATGCTTGAGAGACTCAGAGTACAAGATTTTTTGTTTTAGATAGTTATGAGGAGCTATTAGTCTTATTTGCGTTGAAAGACAGCTTGCTGTAATCACTAGAATGTATTCAGTTTCTCCTCACTCTATCTCATCGCTATAGCAGAATCCCTAATCTAATGTATTTTCAAATCCATCGTGCAGTAAAACAAGTGGTTTTAATAAAAGTTGAGGTTCTCTATGTCTCCTTCCACAGAGTAATTGCATAAGCAAAGGTTTCGGCCAATACTCATTGCTATCATCAAGTATCTAACTTCCAATGGTTTTAGATAAGCTTTCTTGTCGTGATTTCATTTATTACTCATCAAGACTGTTTCGAATATTGTTGCTCTTTCGATTTTTCGTGATTCAGATCGATTAATAACTCTTTTGATGTACTATTTAGACTATTCACATAGTTCAAATATCGTTAAACTGCTACTTAATACATAAGTTAGAAATTTAATATTTAAGATAGTAATTATATCACTCATATCTGTACAACATGATTTACAGTATGTCATGAACTCATAATTATATCACTTATAATTTTTTTACTATATCCGCTGGAGGTCGTAATGCGGTTGTGCGATTCTTCTAATTGCGGATATCCGCAGGGTACGGATAATTAGTGAACTAATAAAATGTAAGCGCGATATCCGCAAGTTGAGGATGCGGATGCGGATATCCGGTCCACCTCTAATATCAAGTATATTATTAATATTATTTTCTTATAATATATTATTATATAGTATATTTATTTTATGTATATTATTTATCACTTAATAGTAATATTAATAGTAATATAGTAATATAATATATATATATGATCATCTTATAATATATTCCTTTATGTCTTGTTTGTGATATTCTTATGTGAATAAAGTATCATTTATAATTTTATTTATTTCAAAAAGAATAGATAGATCCATGATAATATCTGATATTGATTTAATATTTATATCGTAATTAATGATATAATAATATAAATAAATATAATAATAAATAAATAATATAATTATAAAATAATAAATTAATACTTAATAATATATAATATAATTAATATAGATTAATAATAATAATAATAATATAAATTAATGTAAATATTTTTGACCATAAGTTTGATAATATAAACAATGTAATAATAATATAATAATAAAAAAAAAAAAAAAAAAAAAAAAAAAAAAAAAAAAAAAAAAAAAAAAAAAAAAAAATAATAATAAATTAATATTAAAAATAAATATATTTTTAAATATATATAGAGGATTAGATTAATAAATAGTACGAGTTTGCTAATATTAAAATTTGATCACAAAGATATCAACTTTGTTATTTTTCAGTAATTATATATATATATATATTAATATATTATATATATATATATTTATATTATATATATTCTATATAATATATATATTATTTATATTAATTATAATATATATATATATTATTATATAATATATATTATATGTATATATTTATATACTCGTAAATATATAAGGTTAAAAACAAGCATAAATCTAGAGTTACGTCTATACTATTTGAAAGATATTTTAATGCTATCTAATGTTCATAAGCACTGTTTTAATAAAAAAAAAATAATAAATATAATTGTGTATATTTTTAAACATCACATAAAAATTTACTATTTTGATTTAGCGAGTTATCATACTTCAGCCGAACAAAAAGGTATGGAATATGTGAACTACTCTCCGATCAATTGAAACAAAATAGATAAATATGACTAAAAAAAAGAGCGAATTCATGAAACTTTATCTGAGAATCCAAAATGGGATGTCTATATTATATAGTTACTTTTGAAGGATCATATATCTCTAAGGCGAGTTTATTATGAGATGTATAGGTACTGTTTTGCGAGATGATCTATTTAATTATAGTTAACAGTGGTCATTTATCTATCATAATTTATATATAGTTGGAAGAATTAATTAATTTTTAAATTAAATTTAAAAGGTGATAATATATCACGATATTAAAGTATATTAATTGTGAGATAATGAGAAGCGAGCGACCTCATTATGATATACTTTTATAGAGTTTAATATATTAAGTTTATATATTATATTTTATATAATTATTAAAGTGGATTTATATAGTAATAAGTATAATAGGGAGATGAGAGAGAGAGAGAGGAGATGATAGAGATATAGTAGTGATAGTGAAAGAGAGAGAGAGAGATGAGAAGAGGGAGACAGAGTTGAAGTGCGCTCTGAAGATGAAGGAAGCAATTGAATTAAACAAGTTTCTCTCAATATATATTATAGAAATTGTATTATTTTCATACATAATGAATGGTGATGCTTACGTATTAGTATAGAAGGACGGTAATTGACACGAGAGAGGAGAGTATTGTGAACAGAGTGGAGCTGTGAGCAGAGAGATTGTATAGACGTCCAGGACAGTGAGAAACGTGAGATGGAGATAGAGTTCACTGATTAGCTCCATTTATTTAAGCTCTGTTAACATATACCTAGACCATTAAGTAGTTTTAATTAATATCATACATCTAGGTTGCGATTCTAGAAAATTAAGTATTCATTTTTGACTGAAGGAGTGTGTTGGTAGCAAGTAGCAACGAAAGTAGGAAGGAGGCGAGCAATGTTATGAAAGAAGAGATGAATGATGAGATGTATGAAGAACTGACGTCAATTGTTGACAGACGATCTGAAGTGGGCTGAGACTCTTGTGTAATCTTCGATGATCCGTCTGTCATATACTCTGTACAATAATACCTGATGAGTATTTTTAAAGATTCAATGATCAATAAGTTTCATTTGCCCAGCTATATATTCTTCAATTGTCGTGACGTTTTAATAGTATTTTAGTAGAGTGTTGCGACGAGGAATTTAAGGTGTCTCTGTATAGAAGAGTGGATTATCATTATAATCTCGAATTCTCTGTCTTACACGTTTGCAAATTTGACTTTCTGTTTTGAGCATTATTTATATTGAGATCTTGAAGCCTTTTGGATATGAAGCGTATATATCGTTACACATCCACAATATAATTTGATTCTGTCCTGTTCGTCATGTATGTTCGTATAGTCTCTAGTGCTTTATCTCGTCACTTCACATTTATTTCTTTTCTCAATATCCTTTCTAATCATACTCGATCTCCTTCTGACTGTCTTTCACTTTCTTCTCACTTTTATCACTATGTTTCGTATTGGTCTCTTCTACTTACAATTCTTATATTTAACTTCATTTATGCTCTCACTCAGATCTTTGTTTGAGTACTATAAATCATAGATTAATTTCTAATAAAGAAATTGTTATAGGATATGGTGGAAATGATGAATAAATTTGGCGGCGCTGCTGCGGATTGCGCTGCAGGTTGCGGTTTTTTCTGGATGAGCTAAGCGTGGATACATCAACATGTTTCAGAGGGCTTAGTATTCAAATTAATACTGTTCCTGACTAACTAAATCTCTAATCAAATGTAAATTATAACAGGCTACGCTGCGTAGTATAATTCATTGTTACTAAGAAAGCGCATAAACTTGAAGTGAAGAAACTTGTTAGTTGCTACTCGTTGACAGCATAAAACCTTTTTATTTCTGTTTCAACTTCGATAGATTTGTTGAGAATCTGATTGGCTATATGACGAAAACCATTTCCTATAATTAGTTAATAATTTGATTATTATTATTTATCATTTTTTTATATTATTACTGTTATGTCTATATCATCTCTACTATTTTTCTATAGAATAGGTCGATATATTTTTCATATATATTGTCTTCTCAACTAATATTAGTATTATTCTCTAGTATTTTAGTTTGTTATATCTTGTCTATTATAATTTGTAGAGTCTTTCTGAGTTCTTATTATTTTATGGGGTATACACTCTTCTCTGCTAATATTACTATGCAATTCTGGTACTACTATATTTTTGTTTACTGTCACTATTTATCTCCTAATTCTATAACTAAAAAATCTTCGTCTCTTTAATTAAACACCAAAATAAAGTACATTATTTTACCTCTCTCTCGCCTGCTTTTGCTTGTGCTAATTATTAATTTATATAGATTTTAGGTGCTTCTAATCATATATCCTGTCATTGAGTGTTATCATTGTTTTAACTGAGCAGTAATTCTATATTATGATATAATAATAACTCTTCATTATGTGGTTTTCATTAATTATTTATATATTAAAATATATATATTATATTATAATATATATATATATTATATTTATATATAAATTATTAATTCTATATAAATATATATATATTAATCTATATATATTAAATATTTATATATATCTTATATAATAATTAATATAGTATATATATATAATATTATCTATATAATATATATATATAATATATATCTATATATATATATATATATATGAGTGGAGGAGCATGAGAACTAAATTTATATAATGAGCTAATAAATAATAGTTAAGTTATCTAATGTATTATGATAAATTTAAAATATAGTATTTATTATTATTATTTATTATTATATTATAATATATTATATATAATAATTATTTATATTTATATATTATTATTTAATTATATATAATGCTGGGTCGCCATCTGTCAAAATTAAATTGGCGTAAGCAGTTAGTTGATCGATTTCAGTGAGTTTGATTGTAATATGAAGTTTGATTACTCATAGATGCAATATATATGATCTGTACATACTGTGGTGTAGATGCGATATTATATAAATTAGGTTTGAATATTAAGTTTTTATTACTAATATCATACTAATAACGAATAGTCTAAAGTTAAAATTAAAATAAATCTTATACTAGTTTAATTTTTATAATTATTTAAATCTACATCAAATAAACATTGAATTAATATACTTAATGATTTATCTTATTTATTCTTGAAGTGGTGAATTTATGAATATTTTTAAGTGATTTATTAATATTTTATTTAATATTATGGCGATTTAATAATAATTATATTAATATTTTAATTTTCTTACATATGCTTTCTTTATTTACCACTCGAGTCATATTATATATTTTCTATCTCTATCTTTTCTTTTATTAATTTAATATATTTCTTTTTCACTCATTAAAATTAATTTATATAATATTTTATAATTTATTTTATTTTTTTATATATTATTTTTTTTTTTTTTTTTTTTTTTTTTTTTTTTTTTTTTTTTTTTTTTTTTTTTTTTTTTTTTTTTTTTTTTTTTTTTTTATTATTTTTATTAATATATTAATATATTAAATATTATATAAATATATTAATATATTATATAATATATATTATTAATTAAATTAATTTATCTAACTATTTCTATAATGGTTATTATTTTTTAACATATTCTCTATGACTTATATTTATATAATATATATTATAGTATTATATGATTATTATATATATATATAATATTAATATTATATTAATATATTATTATATATTATAATATTATATAATATTTATATATATATTATATAATATATTATATGTTAATATATATATTATATATATATATAGTTATAATATATATTATATATACATATATATTATATATTTATATATTATATTTATTACGACTCTTAATCCGAGTTAATATATATATATATATAATAATATTTTTTTTTTTTTTTTTTTTTTTTTTTTTTTTTTTTTTATTATTTAATTATATTATAAATTATTATATATATGTATTTATTAATATTTCATTTTAAAGTCCTGAAATTATTATTATATTAATATACTATATTATATTATTAATAACATTAATAAAAGTAAAATAATAATAAAAAAAAAAAAAAAAAAAAAAAAAAAAAAAAAAAAAAAAAAAAAAAAAAAAAAAATATTAAAAATTATATATATATATACATAATATAAACATTTCTATCCTTCGGGAATTC
>SEYY01008275.1:62500-65000 GCA_009176605.1 Armadillidium nasatum | reverse complement strand
ATAGAAATTATGTATGAAGACAAAATGTTTTTACTTTTCAATAACTAAGTTTTATAGACAAATTTTTGGTACCAGTATTGGCAACAGCCTCAGTTTGGTAATCACTACTCTCTTCATTGTAATTTATAAGACTCAGTTGGTGAACATCCTTGCCTTCTACATCCGTTTCATTAATTCGTGGTATCGTTATGTGGATGATATTTTGGTAGTTGTTCCCGCATGATTTCCCCATACAACGTTTCCTTACACAGATGAACAATTTGTTGACTATTAAATTTACATCAGAGATCCAAATTTGTGAGGGCATACCATTTTTGAATCTTTTTATAGTGCTGAAAGGAGAAAATCCTGTCCTTTAAAAGTCTTTCGCAAGCCTACAACTTGTAACCAATTCCTATTACATGCTTTTATCCAACCACCTTGTATACATTAAGAAAAATATAATTTTCAATTCTTTTTCGCGTGCACTTAACCTTACTGATCCCATATTTTTCGATGCTGAGATTTCCCTTGTTTTCCATCAGTTTTTGTCTCTGGGTTACACTCCGCAGTTTTTTATCTCCTAAGCAATACCATAGAGCCAAGTTCTCGTTTCTATAGCGGCCCAAACATAATACTCCCTATACCCATCCACAAAATGCAGTTGTAATTCCTTATGCTGAGCCTCTCCTCTCTCTTCGTTATTTCATAGCTTCTCTTTATAACTTACATATTGTTTTTAGTTTTCCAGACAAGATATGCAACATGTTAATTTTCAACAACACCACCCATACAGAAAGAAGTGGCGGGGTGTATAAGGTCCCCTGTTTCACTTGCCAAAACTCTTATTTTGGGGAAACCATAAAAACCCTGCATTTTCGTCTCGAACAACATAAAGCAGAAATCAGAAGAGGTAATCAAAGCAATGCAATTTTTTTACACATAACTCAACAACATTCGATAGATTGGACGGGTGCTAGATTTGTTTTTAATTCCAAGTCAAAGAATTTAAATAGATTGATAGAATCGTTTTTCATTAAAACCTCAAACAATTTTAATATTTCGACAGGATTTTTCGATATAGATAACTCTCTTGTCAATTTTTTGAAGTTAATTTTTAAAAACTAATTTTTCTTCATTTGCTAGTTGCCAGAATTCTGTGACGTCACGTTGTCGTAATTATTATTATTATTATTTTTTATTTTTTTTTTTTTTTTTCTTCATCGGAGCGTGGAACTGTGTTTTTCGTTCATTTTCTATTTGCTAGCGTAGTGATCAGGGGGCCGAGTTGAGCTCTGAAACGTTTACGCGTGTTTTAATTCTCCATCTTGTTATTTCTTTTTTAATTTTCTTGTTATGTCTCTTTTAATCTTTTAATTTTTATTGTTTTTCATAGAGTGGTTTTAAAAAAGTTATTAAAATTATATAAATAATATATATATATATATATATATATATATATATATATATATATATATATATATATATATATATATATATATATATATATATATATATATGTGTGTGTGTTGTGTGTGTGAGAGAGAGAGAGATATATGCTTGCGTGTGTACTTGCCTGTGAATGAATTTATTGATTTTTTGTAGTAGTCAGCTGTAATTATTAATTAAATGAAAGCGTTATGGATGTGAACACCGTGCAAAAACTGGAAGATTTAAAGTTCTCTTTGGTGCCATGAAGCTTCATAGTGCCTTGGCTCTCCTCCAGAATTAGTAGAGTTGGAGCCTACTTTTTTAATAATGATAATAATAATAATCTTGGCCGGTCTTTCATGGACATTGAAGAGGCTCTTTTGTTTTCTATTTGTATTTCGCACTCTTCTTAAATCTTGGTCTTTTTGTCTTGGTGTCTTATTTTAAATCCAATCTTAGAACTAGTTTAAATACCTGGATCAATCTCGAGTATCAGGAATTTTCTCTCTCTCTCTCTCTATATATATATATATATATATATATATATATATATATATATATATATATATATATATATATATATATATATATATATATATATATATATATATATATATATATATATATATATATATATATATATATATATTAATTAAAGTATCTTAAAAAATTTTCTCACCATTATTCTTTTATTTTATTAAATTTATATGTAAATTAATCCCAAGTCTCGAACGAATATAGCTTTGAATTATTTTTTTTGCAGATTATTGTTCATAATAAATCACTTGCAAACTTAGTAGCAAATGTTCGATTTAGAAGACAAGTTTGGATATATTTTATGTCCTACAAGTTTTATAATTAGAGAATAGTTAGGAGGTTTTGCCAGTTTTAAGAGGTCGTGTGATACAACAACGATACATCCTTAGTTTTTCTTTATTGTTATTGTTTAAAAAAAAAAAATCAGCGTAGCCTGTTTTTGTTAAAAAAATATTTTAGTCATAGGTTGCTACGATATATATATATATATATATATATATATATATATATATATATATATATATATATATATATATATATATATATATATATA
>SEYY01008275.1:50000-57500 GCA_009176605.1 Armadillidium nasatum | reverse complement strand
GATGCTGTTCGCCCATGCATGAAGTACGACTGGCACATGTGAGGTGGTTCCACTCATATAGCGCCTCTCCTTGTAAGTGGAGTCTAGGGCTTTTCGTCTTATCAACTCTTCCTCTCATTGATTTTTGCAGTCTCTTTCTACCCGTCGAGTTGTTGCGTCACTCTCACTACACTATAGTTTTTTCAACGGACACTGCTTTTTCTAATTCTCCCTTCGCATACCTCCTCCATTGAAAAGGGGCTCCTACGATGAGTCCTTCTACACACTCTCATCCTTTTTCTGTCCAACTCTCAGACCCCAGACTTAATCGCAATGCTCACTCTTAGATGTACTTAACTGGTAAAGTTTGGAACACACTTCCTTTATCCTTTTTCCCCAAGTTCTTTTTCACTTACACTCTTTTAAACGAAGTTTATCAGGACTTGTCCGGTCTTAAACTTGATCAGATTTCCTTTACTTCCCCAACTCTGGTGGAAATTAATAACCTCTGTCTGGCCTTTGCCTACCAGATTTGATATATATATATATATATATATATATATATATATATATATATATATATATATATATATATATATATATATATATATATATATATATATATATATAAAGTATTCTTCGAAAAAACACAACTCAAACCTTCATCTCTCCTTAATATTCTTGGTGTTTCTTTTTCTCGTGATCTTTCTTGGAAAGATTCTCACCCTTTCTCTGTTCAACTCGCCAATCCCAGTACGTTCAATCATTCATGTACTCTACTTGTAAAGTCTGGAACACACTCCCTTCATCTATTTTCCCAACTTCCTATGACTTGCACAACTTCAAATGCCGTGTATCAGGACATGTGGCCTTTAATCTGACCAGATTCCCCATTTTATCCCAACTTCTGGTGGAAAGTTAGTATGCCTCTGGCCTTTGTCCACCAATGGTGATATATATATATATATATATATATATATATATATATATATATATATATATATATATATATATATATATATATATATATATATATATATATATCCCATTTTGTAATTTAATTCGTATACAAATTAAATATTAAAAATTATGAAGAAAGTTAACTCTTTTTCTCACCTTAATGACAGTTAATGAATATATTATCCTTGGAGTGTGACATAATATATATATATATATATATATATATATATATATATATATATATATATATATATATATATATATATATATATATATATATATATATATATATATATATATATATATATTAGAGGTGGCGGATCCGCATCCGCATCCGCAACTGCGGATATCCGCAATTGGATATCCGCAACCGCATCCGCATCCGCAATGGATATCCGCAACCGCATCCGCATGCGCGGATAGTAAAAAATTACGTATCATGCAATCGATAAAAACTTTCAAAGACAAAACTTTGTATTGAATGCAGAACCTCTTTCTGAGCGCCATACAGGCGACTATCTTGAAACTGTATTTGAAAAGATGCTGACAAAATGGAAGATTTCATTAAATGAAGTGCACTGCGTAGTCAGGGATTCGGGCACAAATACAAAAAAAAAGCACTTTCTCTGGCAAGAGTGAAAAATGTAGATTTCTTTGCACACCAAACTCAGATAGTAGTTAAAAAATTCCATTATGAGTCAAAAATGTGTATCCGATTTAATAACCAAATGTAGGTTAATTGCTATGCATTTCAATCACTCCGTTGTAGCCCAAAATGAGCTGAAGAAAATACAAGATTAAATGTTCGTCCACTTTCTGTCATGCAAGATATTCAAACACGCTGGAATAGTAGTTTGCATATGCTTGAGAGGATGAACGAAATTAATGAGGCCATTTGCCTTTATGCTTCAAGCAGCACAAAATAAAGCCTCTAACAGCTGACGAAAATGATATTTTAAATTATTGTATTAATATCCTAAAATATTTTGAAGAATTAACAAAGACTATAAGTTCATCTGAATCATGTTTGTCAGATGTTATACCACTTGTTTCAACATTGAAAGTTGTGTTAACAAATGTTATTAAGTCTAAGGGAGTTTCAAGGATGACTGAAACATTAATGAAGGAGGTGAACGACAGATTTGAAAACCTGGAAAATGATGATGCTTATACAATTGCAACCTTTTTAGATCCTAGGTACAAAACAAAATTTTTTAAACCACTTGTTTCTCAGAATGTTAAAATCAAATTAGGATGCTTATGCGCGGAGATGATAGAAACAGCTAAAATAACGCCTTTCAAGAAAAAGCAAATGCTCTCAGATACAAAAGAAACAAAATCTGTTAGCTTAAGCATTGCTAAATCAATGAAATATCTTCTAGCTTCCAGCAGCGATGAAGAATCACAGTCAGAAGTGTCAAAGGATACAATATCGATTATTGAAAATTATCTGAAACTCCCACGTTTGGAGGCAGATAAAGACCAACTGGTTTGGTGGAGAGATAATTGCAAAAGTTTCCCTTTTCTAGTTGAGCTGGTAAGGACTTATTTAGCATGTCCTTCAACTAGTGTTGCTAGTGAGCGTCTTTTCAGTGGAGCAGGCCTCATTTACGACGAAAAGCGAACCAAACTTTCACCTGAAAGAGCCCAAAGCTTTTATTTCTAAAAAATAACTTACCAATTATTAACTTCAAATGGAAAAATGTGAAATGTATGTGAAACTGTGAAGTGTGAAGGTAATACTGAATTACTGGCTATATATATATATATATATATATATATATATATATATTATATATATATATATATATATATATATTATATATATATATATATATTATATATATATATATATATATATATATATATATATATATATATATATATATATAACCTTTTTCCAAATGGGTGGAGGTTGGGGAAAGAGGTTGGTGGGGTGTTATCTATGGTAACATAGATTCTGGATATTATATTTAAAATTCCAAGAATCTATGGCAAAAACTCTTAAAAAATTAGACTATCCGCATCCGCATCCGCATCTGCGGATATCCGCAATTGAATATCCGCAACCGCATCCGCATCCGCGGATAGTAAAAAATTACTATCCGGTCCACCTCTAATATATATATATATATATATATATATATATATATATATATATATATATATATATATATATATATATATATATATCCTCTGGTGCCGGCTGAGTAAAGGCCAAAGGTGTACCAATTTTCACCAGATTTGGGTGAATGTCGGAATAGTGGTCGATTAATGGCCGACATATTCCAATACACGGCGTTTGAATTTGAGTAAGTCAGAGGAAGTTGGGGTAAAATATCTAAAGGGAATCTGTTCCAGAATTTACCGATAGAATGCATGTAGGAGAGAGCATTACAGTTAAATCTGGGATCAGAGAGTTGGGCAGTGAATGGATGAGACCACGCAGAAAGGTATTTCGCATGAGCCTTTATCAGTGGAGGAGGTATGCGACCGGAGAGTTCAGAAGGGTACTGTCCTTTGTCTTTTCAATGGTATAGGCTATAGAGAGATTGACACAACAATTCGACGGGCAGAAAGAGACTGGAGAAAATTAAGGAGAGCTGAGTTAGAGTTAATTAATAAGACAAAAACCACTAGACTCTACCTTTTCAAAGGAGAGCTATATGAACTGGAACCACACCAGATGTGTGAAGCGTACTCCAAACAGGGGCGAACAGCACCTCTATAAAGTGCTGGCAACTAGTGTGGCGTGATATATATATATATATATATATATATATATATATATATATATATATATATATATATATATATATATATATATATATATATATATTATATATATATATATTTGAAGTCTTCTATACCTTGGAATCGAACCCTGACCTCTAAAGTCGGGAGAGTTCTTTTATATCTCCTGCACGACAAGTTGTTCATGAATTTTCCCTTTAAGATTTCCTTTTCAACTGGGTGGTACAGAGGTAACGCTCTGTTTTACCAGCTCAGATGGCAGAGTTTGATTCATCGTATAGTAGACTTAAGAAGTTTGTATATTTTAACTCCACGAGCTATGTGGTTTTAATAATGCTGATATATATATATATATATTATATATATATATATATATATATATATATATATATATATATATATATAATATAATATATATATTTATACAGCTTACCAAGCTCTGTTATGAATCTCATTCTTACATAGGAAAAACTCGATTTATAAATTCAACTTAAGAAATGATATTATCTGTTGCATCAGGTGTCTTCAGTTTCATAATCTTTTGAAATTGAGTAAGCTTCGCTTACCTAGCATACCCGGAGCGACCGCCTCTTATATATATATTATATATAATATATATATATATATATATATATATATATATATATATATATATATATATATATATATATATATATATATATATATATATATATATATATATATATATATATATATATATAATTTTTCCAAAGTTAAGAAGTTAAAAATTCAACTATTAAAATAATAAAAAATAAAAAGTCACTTGCTTTCGTGACTGCATTCCGAATCACCTTCTTCAAGAGTTAAAATAAAAGTGAATAAACAGAGACTAGAAGCTCTACAAACAATTTCTCTCCCTCCAAGACTGCATCCATCCACCCCACCTCTAACCCGAAAAAAATTTAAATTTAAAAATAGGGTACATTTTTTTTTTTTTATTGGGGGGGGAGGTGGTGGGTGCAGTCTTGGACGACGAAAAATTGGTTATAGAACTTCTACGCGTCTTCCTTCTGTTTATTCATTTTATTTGAACACATGAAGAAGATGGGTCGGATGCAGTTACAAATGCTAGTGACCTTTTAGTTTTTTTATTATTTTTATTATTTTAATAGTTTTTAAAAAAAAAAAATTTTTTTTTTTTTTTTTTTTTACTCTTGGAAATTTTTAACTAAAATTACCAAACTGCATATATAGCAATATATATATAATATATATATAATATATATTATATATATATATATATATATATATATATATAATATATATATATATATATATATATATATATATATATATATATATATATATATATATATATATATATATATATAATATATAATATAATATAAATTAATAATAAAAAAAAAAAAAAATAAAAAATTAAAAATTTTTTTTTTGTATTATCAAAATTTTATGGTATGTATAGTTTAATTTAAATCTCTTAAGAGGTGAACATCACATCACAGCCTTCCATTCCAACTTAAAAATCATGTTTCTCATCTTATCTGCATGACTCGTATACAGTTTTTTGACCCTGCTTTTTTATTAACAGATTTGCATACGGATTTCGGATTCCGAGTTCGAAATTTTCATTAGGATTTTAGATGCTGGGAAAGACACGTGATATTGCCGCAAAAGCTTTAATAAAGTCAGTGTTGAAGGATATATATATTATATATATATATATATATATATATATATATATATATATATATATATATATATATATATATATATATATATATATATATCCACCGCTCACGGACAGAGCCCTATTCAATTTGAGGATGTTAAATTAATGAGAGAATAAGAAAAATCCTACAAGTCCCACCTAACGCAAATTTTCATAGGTGAATTCAGACGTGGGCTTTATAGTAATTGAGATTAAATTCGGCAGGAAACACAGAAGATAAGAGAAAATTTCCACAAAACAAAGATGGATTGAAAGAAGGAGGCATCACAGCGGAAAACCATATAATTGCCTATGTCCACACAAATATTTATGCACAGACAATGCACCCCTTATGCTACGAGGCCGTCGTAAAGGTGGAGTTATACTAGCGGACAGTTCCAACAGGCATTTACCGCTATAGTACCTATAGAAAAGAGACAAGGTACCAACGTTACGTGGCAAAGATAAAGGGTCAAGTGAATTAGATAGAGCGGAACAATTTGACTCAACCCTATCCAAAAGACGGGCGAAGCCTTAGCCACCCCAGATATGAGAGGAATACTCCATACAAGGGCGGATGAGAACCTTGTACAAATGGAGTAACTGCGAAGATTGAAAATTTCTCGCAGCCTAAAAAGAACTTCAGCTTCTTTGAGGCAGCCCTAGCAACCATTGTGATGTGAAGTTTCCAAGACATTTTTTTTTATGTGAAGACCACTGATGTTTATACTACTGTCAACAAGAGAAACCGGAGAACCATCGAAAGAAATTGAAAAGTTAGGAGGTGTCTATGAGAGGGAGATTTCAAAAAGTTGAATTTTTATAGTTATAATTTCATACGGTTGAGACGACCCCACTGGGAAATTCTTTTCAGATCAGCAAGAATGGAATCGGAAAGATGAAGACGAGAGGCAACACTACATTCAAAAGAGGGAGCATATTTGAAATGAATAGAAGAATGGAGGGTTGAGTCATCAGCATATGAATAGGTAGGGTTAGATATAAAAAAATAAAAAAAATAAAATAAAAAAAATAAAATAAAATAAAATAAAAATAAAATAAAAAAATAAAATAAAAATAAAAGATGAGCAACTGAGAAAGTCTTTAATCAAAAGTAGGAATTGAGTAGGAGACAAGACAGAGCCCTGAGGCATACTACTATTGACAGGAATGGAGAAAGTCGCTCCATTAGCAGTAGCCGAAATGTAATGATTGGAAAGAAAGCTAGACATAAGTGAGCAAAGAGGAGGAGGAAACTCAAAGGAGAGGAGCTTGGAAAGCAGTGACGCATGCCATAAAAATGCCAATAATAATAATAATAATAATAATACATAAACCATACCCGATCAAATGCCTTAGATATGTCAAGCCCCACCACACGTCTCTCCATGGTCCCTGAGGGCAGGAAACTATAAATATGTGAGATAGCAAAAGTATATCACTAGTAGACCCCGAACGTCGAAAGCCATACTAATGCTTCGAAAGAAGTGAATGGGATTCCAAATGATATAAGAAATGAGAGTTGAGAAGGGTTTCAAAGATCTTATACAGAAATTAAGTGAGAGTTATAGGGCGATACTTAGAAAGATCAGAGCTGCTACATTTTTTTCAGAATAGATTAAACTAATACGCGCTTCTAACTCTGAGGGAAAGTATTTGTATTGAGGCATAGAGAGAAAAGTTGAACGAGGGACGGAGCCAGCTCAGAAGCACTCTTCCTTAAAACTCGGGGAGTAATGCCATTCTGGCCGCTTGCCTTCAGAACGTTCCTAGAGTTTAGAAGCCCATCCACCTTATCAATTGTAATCACAGGTAAAGGCATAATACATCTGAGAAGAGAAGAAGAAGGAAGGAGGATTTCCGGTGTCGTTCAGTGGTGAATTAGAGGAGAATAGGAGGCTGAAGAGATTAGCCTTTTCAGTTGTAGCGTTAGCAACAGAACCATCAAAGCGAATAAGAGGAGGAAGGAAGATTTATATATAATATATATATATATATATATATATATATATATATATATATATATTATATATATAATATATATATATATATATATATATATATATAATATATATATATAAGAATTTATATAAAAATATTTTAAAACCACTTAA
>SEYY01008275.1:35000-40000 GCA_009176605.1 Armadillidium nasatum | reverse complement strand
ATTTTTTTTATTATTAATTATTTAATTAATTTGTCATTACTATTATTATTATTATCATTATTATTATTATTACTTATTATTATTATTGCTATCATGGTTAATTTTTATTAGTAGTAGTAGTGATATTAACTGGCATAGTTGTAAAGTTTTAATTCCAAAATATTGTGGTTTTCGCTTTTCTTTCTCTCCTATTGACTGTATTTCCTTTTTTCTTGTTTTTATTCCTTCGTGTTCCTCCTCTTCTTCTTACCCTTTCTCATCTTCCTTTTTCTCTTCTTCAGTTCCTTGTTCTTCTTGCAACTAAAGGAAAGCTTTGATGCTTAAAAAGCAGTATCTTAATTTTTATTTTCTTTTCTATTCTTGAAATCTTAATTTTAAATCTCGCCTGATTTCCTTTTGATTCGTTACAAGGATTAAGTTATTAAAAAAAAAATTTTTTTTCTTGAATTTAAGAGAATTTTTTTATATTTTTTTTCTTTTTTTTTATATATTTTTTTTTAATACGATTTTTTTTTTTTTTTTTTTTTTTTTTTTTTTTATTTTTTTATTTTTTTTTATTATAATAATAATATTATAAAATATATATTTTATATTTATATATATCAATATATATATATATATATATATATATATATATATATATATATATATATATATATATATATATATATATATATATATATATATATATATATATATATATATATATATATATATATATATATATATATATATATATATATATATATATATATATATATATATATATATATATATATATATATATATATATATATATATATATATATATATATATATTATATATATATATATTTATTTTTTTATTTTTATAAATATTTATATTTATTTATATATATATTCTATTTTATTGTTATTCTTTTATATATATTATATATATATATATATATATATATATATATATATATATATATATATATATATATATATATATATATATATATATATATATATATATATATATATATATATATATATATATATATATATATATATATTTATATATGGGACGATTAAGGATTTTTTTGTCAATGGCGATGAAATTGATGGAGTATAATTTAAAATTTTTCATAACTTTATAATTAATAAATTTAACAATTTCTTAATAAGGAATAATTTTTTTCTTTATTATTTAGTCATGTGTAAATACATGTAATTTTAACATATAATACGAGGTGTTACACACTCGCTCTCGGTCCCAGATAAGCGCTTATAGATATCAAAGTATTGGTCATATGTTAAAAATTATTTCTTGATTGCTTATGAACAATTTGGTGTGTGAGAAGCGAGGTAGAATCATGACAGATTGGGATACTTGCCACACGTCCAGCGTTAGCATGTATGAGATTAAATCTTTCTTTGAAAATCGAGTCATTTCCAATGCGGTAATCTTAAGTAACATGAAAAAGCGTGTGTAGGCATGCCTTTATGCTAATGGCGATCATTTCCAACACTTATTGTTATGTCAACACGATTCTCTAACACCAAATTTTATTAACTTATGACTAATACTTTGATATCTATAAGCGCATATCTGGGAACGAGGGCAAGTGTGACACCCTATAGAATCTTTAGAACATTAATTTTTAAAATTTTAATATGTAAGAACATGGATAGTCGTGCAAAATGCTAGTACTTTAAACTCTTAAATTATGGTGCAGAAAAAATCTTTTCTCCAATTTCTGTGTTAATACGATTTCGTCTTGGAGAGTATATGTGGACCACATCTAAACAGACTTTCACTCTCTACAGAGGAGGATGGAACAGAGATATATATAAGTCAACATACGCACATTATTCCTCAAAATAATCGGCAGAAAATTAACGATGACCATTAAGGAAAAATATGACGATAACGATTCCACGTCCTATGACACACACACACGGGGCGCACACACACACACACACACACACACACACACACACACACACACACACACACACACACACACACACATATATATATATATATATATATATATATTATATATATATATATATATATATATATATATATATATATATATATATATATATATATATATATATATATATATATATATATATATATAATGATGGAAAGATTCCTTTTTAAAAAATAAGAACTTTAGATAAATGTATTACAACTTTAATTCATTGGTATTGTAATTTCGGTTTGGAGATGGTTTGTGATTTCTGGTGAACATTAGTATGTTTTTTAATTATTTATTCTTTATTTATTATTTATTTTGTTTTTAAAAAATCATTTCGGTGGTTGGAAGCTTTCTTGCATAGGCTATATAATTTTATATTTTTTTTTATTAAAGTAGGAAAGGTTTCTGTATCTTCGTAAAAGCTGTTCGTCCATTTCATTCCATAACTACATATCGTCTCTTACTTTGATTGTTAAATTAAAACCCATTACTTACGCTGATGTTTGATGTAGGTTTAATTTAATTTGTTTTGCTCCTTGATTCATTACCTTTTTTTCAAATGATGAAAACGTTTTTTATGCGGGTCTCGAATAACTCTAGATTAATTTCAACCATGAAGTTTTCTTGATTGCTACATGACAAACGGATACGAGATTTTAGTTTGAGTTGTATAATTACCTACTTTCAAACTTATCCCCTTCCTTTAAAATGAAAATATTATTTGTCTTAAATTTTAGAGTAACAAATTACTTGCAAAGAATATGTTTTGATTACGTTCCTCGAATTATCGTTGTCATTATTTATTATTATCGTTTGTGTAAGACTTATAAATAACTTTAATAGAAGATATAATTATTGGTTATTTTTTTATTTTTTTTATTAAAGTTTTTATTTTTCAACCTTCTTTCAGAATCAGATCGCATCAACATCTGCTGCCGTGGCGGTCGTAGCTTCGGAAGGACACCTGACGTCTGCGGGAGGAGGGGGTGGTTTTATGGCAATGGAAAGTATAGGTCCTTGTGATGATGAAACTATCGTTGAAGGAGGAGAAGGAATGTCTTTGGCTGACCTTCCCGAAATGGAGAATATTGATCTTGACCTGGCCAAAGACCACCAAGGACTGGGAATCACGATAGCAGGATACGTCTGTGAAAGAGGTAATATATATATATATATATATATATATATATATATATATATATATATATATATATATATATATATATATATAATATATATATATATATATATATATATATATATATATATATATTATATATATTTGCACTCAGCGAGCTATCCGCAACACAGTTTGCATACAAATGTCATTTTTATAAATGTAAATATTTGAAAGCTCGTAAGAGAGATCCTGTCACAATAAGTTTGATAAATCTTTAAAATATAAACAAAATTAGATTTAGTGTTTTGACACTTGTTTTATATGTATTTTGGTACAAGGCCTCTTCAGTTGTATTTTCAAGAAACTTTACCAAGTCCTTTACTAAAATGCAAAGCAGATTCACTCTTTTTTGAGATTTTTAAATGGTTTTTTTTTTTCAAGTTCATTTCAGCTTTAAATACTGTGTTAGGGTGCGATGGTTTCTGTTTACCAGTTTGTAATTTTTGTTTTACGATATTGTTCTGATTTGGGCAGGATACTTCACAAAATCTATCATATTGTCTTTCTTCATTTCTACATCATTTTTTTTGACAATGGTTGTGAAATGTGGAATTTTAGATCGATCAGAATAATAATAACTGAATTTGTAATAATTCGACTACCAATTTATATTAATATATTACCAGATGCATAAATAAATATTTTCAATTACCAATGTTATATAAACATATGTTTGTGTATTTTAATATCATTCGCAATTAAATTAATTTTCCACCACCTTCCATCATCCTCAGTGATCTTCTTGTCGTCGTTAGGTTAAAGAGGCATAATTTGTTTGTTGTATCAGAATTTCTTTTATTTTTTAGAATGTTGCTCAGCATTGTTCATTGTTAACGTTTTACTTCTTTAATTAGCTATATTAATTCTCTTTATTGAACCCCCTTTTTTTAACCATTAATAATAATAATAATAATAATAATAATAATAATAAGTAATAATAAATAATAATAATAAAAATGGATTTTTATATTTTTTATCTTAACGAATTTCTTCTTAAGTTTTAACAATTGTTATCATTATGAAGGCTGACGGTTTGTTAATTCTTCCGATATTGATGAAGTTTTTAAAGGATTCTTTTTCGATTTCGATTCGACAGATTTCGTCGTTCTTTCTTTTTCAAAGTTTTATCGATGCTCAAAGTTCATTATTTTCTTAACCGACTCATAATTTCCAAACTTCAAGATCCATATATATATATATATATATATATATATATATATATATATATATATATATATATATATATATATATATATATATATATATATATATATATATATATATATATATATATATATATATATATATATATATATATATATATATATATATATATATATATATATATATATATATATATATATATATATATATATATATATATATATATATATATATATATATATATATATATATATATATATATATATATATATTAAAATACATTGCATATCGAGAGGAGAAAGTTTTTTGGTTGGTATCACTTACGAATTTACATTCAATTCGGAATCGTTGCAGGAATAATATTTTCAATAACTTATTTAAATTTGCATTTCCTCCACTTACTAGTTCTTATGGTCTTTGTTGCTAATACTAAAACTATAAGGACTAAACTTGTTGGGTTTCCTGTTTCTCTAATTGGACCTGGATGATTATGACAATCCTCCTCCTACTTATTATCTCAGGTGTTCAGTGTATTTACTATTAATTACATTTCATTGGGTGCATGAACTCCTGAAATCTGTGAACGTTATGAAGACAGAAACCTGATGACATTCCTTCCTGTGTTTTGAGGGAATGTGCTTCTGAGTTGGCTTCAAAAATACTCTTTGTGCCTCAGTGCTGGAAGCTCACATATCCAACCAATT
>SEYY01008273.1:7500-12628 GCA_009176605.1 Armadillidium nasatum | reverse complement strand
ATCCAAATTTTTGCTCCCATATAGATCTTATTAATAATTTGCCTCTAATGGTAACAGGAAGAGCCAATCCCAATGGATCAAACTGTCTGGAAGTCTCAGATAAGATAAGGCGCTTTGAGTTTGCAGAAGAATCAAAATCTACCTTTGCTAATGAAATAGTATCGTTAACTGTATTAAATCTATATCCTAAAATTTTTTCTAAGCTATTACTATGTTCTATTAGTCTATCATCCTGCTGCATGACATTTCTGAGTTCTGAACTGTTTGAATTCCATGACCTCAAAATAAATCCCCCCATAGCCATTCTATCATATGTCAATTTATACAAAGATGTTAACTCAGAGACATCATTACCAGTAAAGATTAAATTATCACAATAAAAATTAGAGCTTAAGATTTGAGTACATTTATCATTAGGAAATTTTGCTGCATGATGTGCCATTACATAATGAAGGATAAAGGGTGAGGTGGTATATCCAAAGACTATAGTTTTATACCTATATGTGACAAGTTGACCATCTTTTTCCCATAGTAGACAAAATTTGTTTTTATCAAACTCATCCCTCAACCTTATCATTAGAAAAGCTTGTTTCACATCACTCAGTACTACATAGTTGTTAGTTCCTAAAGATAAATAAAAGTTTCAAAAGTGAAGTCATCAAATCTAAACCAGTATATGAAGCTTCATTAAGAGATGGGGATAATTTATTCACTTTTAAAGAACAGTTCAGTACAGGACGAATTTTTGTTGTTACCTGTGGATCATTTCTGATCACAGGGCGGTGAGGAACATATACATAATCATTTATTTGGTGAGGTTTTACAGAAATTTGCTCTAATATATCCTCATTTAATTGTTTTTGAAAGACATCATCATATGATTTCATTAAGTTATTATTTTTAAGGTAGGTAGTTACTTTATTTAAAACAGCAAGTGCTACTCTAAAGTTTGAAGGCACTAAATTAATTTTATCTTCTATCCATGGTAATTTAACATAGTATTTACCATCTTTAAATTCAATATTTTCTTTAAATTTCTTTACCATATCAACATCATAATCTGTCATATCCTGGTCTGATGATGATATGCCCATAGATTCAAAAGAGAATAGATTTTCCAGGCCATTATCAACATCTGTATCAGTTAATATTTTCTCTATTGGATTAAAATAAGTTTTTAAAGGTGAAATTATTGAATTAATAATAGTTTCATTAATACAAGTACTATTAATATTATTTACATCATTGTCACATGGACTTTTACATTTACTATTATTTTGTTTATATAAATTAGATAACTGATCTGTATTTAAAAAATGTTCAATATTTCCAAAAGGTAAGATTTTCTTATTTATTAAAAAACAACTACCATTCATACAAGTAGTTAATTCAAAAGAGGGAAGAAACTGTAAGACATCTACACCCAATAATGCATCAATTTCAAAAACAGATTTATTTGAGCCATTATAAAATGAGGAATCTGCTAAATTATATCTTTTCTTTAAATTATCTAAAGCATATTCTAAACCATTTACTTCATACTTTAGTTTAAGATCTTTATCTACCAATAAAGGCATAGTAATAATATTTTGATTTTCCAGTTTTAAACCTAAAGTAATTTGTTTAAAGTTTCTCTGACCAATTCCTATAAATGTCTGGATGTCAAAGTTAATATCCTTTAGGTCATTATAATTAGTACACAACTGCTTAGCTATATTCTCACAAATGTATGATCTTTGTGAACCTGAATCTACTAAACAGCGAACTGTCTTTACCTTGTTGCCTCGTATGACTTCTAAAGTTAAAGTTGGGAGTAAATATACATTGTCAGATCTCTGATTAAAGCTAATGCATAGACAATTTACTAAATCTTTATCTTTATCTTTATTGTTGGCTTGATCACAAAAGGCAGCTATGTGTCTACGAGAATTACACTGAAAGCAGGTATATTTCAATTTATCATTTTTACCAAAGCAACTGTTTTCACAATGACCAACACCAGAACACAGAGGGCATAAATTTAATTCTTTAGCCCTTTTTTGTCTTTGCTCAAGTGTAATATATTTATTACACATGAACATCGAATGACCAGATGTCTGGCAAAATTTGCAAGGTTTTATATTAGCCTTTTTATTAATATGATTCACATTGGCTTTATTAGCATGACTAGAAGAAGCAGTGCTATCATTTATCTGAGAAGATTCAGTTTTAAAATTCTGAAGTGTACTGTTTTCTGAGACAGTTTGTTTATTATTACTCTTAAAGCTGGATTTTGGTTTTTCATGCTTTTGTGAAGAAACTTTAGTAAGAGTTCTCACAACTTCTATATAATTGGAAAACAAATCATTAAGAGAAGGATAATTATTACCAACTTTGTGAATCATTTCCTTTTTAAAAACTATTGGTAATTTATTAAAAACTATGTGACTTAAAAGGGAATTTCCAGCAGACCCTTCAATCATAAATTCAATATTATAAGTTTTTAAATCATAAACAAATGTTCGAATGTCATTAATATACGATTTCAATCCAATAAAGTCTGGATCATATCCTTGAGGTGGTCTACTGTTTATTAACTTTTTATAAATTTCATCAATAATATAAGGTACATCTAAAAATTGTTCTTTCAATAAGTCAATAGCTATTGGATAGTTTTCATCTTTTATTGAAAGATGACTTATTAATTTACGAGCATACCCTTTTAAATATGTATGCAGATATGACAACTTTACACTATTCGAATAAGCTTTAGAATCTATAATAGTATTAAATTGTGTCAAAAATGTATGAAATTCAAATTTATCTTTACTTGAACCTTCAAAAAAGTCACATTCTAAGGGTGGAGGCTTACGTTCATTAATATGTAAATTATTTAAAGATTGCAAAAACTGATTTGTTGAATTTAGGCTATCATTATTTAGGTTAGGTTTATCAGCTGAGGAAGCCTCAATAAATTCTCTAAAATCATCTAAAGATAATTCCAAAGAAAAATGATACTCAACTTGTGATTCAACTTCTTTTGTAAAAAAATCAAAATCGAAGTCAACTTCTTCAACCTTTTCATCCTCCAAAACATTTAATATTTCACTATCATGTACTTTAATGAGGTTAACTTCTTTCAAAATCTTTTCATACTGAACTTTAAAAAATGAAGAAGTTAATTTATCTTGAGTCTTAAACTCATTTAATTTATTTAAAACTATAGTAATAGTCCTTTTATTATATCCTCTTTTCCTAGAAATGGTGGAAATTTGAGATTTATATTTACTGGATTTATCAGTATCATCACTACCAGCCATTGTATTTCAAGGCTTATAGACCTATGTTACTTAGGTTAGGCCCATAACTATAATGACAAGTTAGGTTATATTAATTTGAGTTAGGCCTATTTACAGTCTTATAATAATAAAGGACCTAGGTTAGATTATACTAAGTATTCTAATTTAGGCTAAGCTTGTTTTAAAAATAAGCTTAGACTATTAATAGTTTAAATCACAGTTTAAGCAAGGCAATACCAAGCTTTAGTATAAAATTCCAAAGTAAGTCTAGGCTAGGCTTAGATTATGTAGGCCACAAGCCTAGGGCCTAGTTTAACCATTAATAGTTTCAAGTAGTCAAAAATTCATTTCTTAATTTTTGTAAGAATTTTATATTACTAATGTTAAATTTAATTAAATTCTTACCTTTAGTTAAATTCTCTTAATTATTAAATGTTGCTAAAGTTTAAGACCCTAAATCACCTATCCTAAGTTTAACTCTCTAGCGCTAGATTATCAAAACCTAGTTTAGGCTACAATAAGGTCTACTTTTAACTTTTTAATAATAATTTTTATAGTTTCATTAAGAAATGAATCTTGGAATATTATTTATTAATGAAGACCAATAATAAACAATATTAACTTAACTAGACACAATTAGTTTAATAGTTTAAACTTTTTAAAGTATCACAATTTTTAATAGAAGCTTTCAGTATGCTTTCAGTACAAAATCAAGAACAACACTGTTTTTAAAATGTACAACTGTTGTGTAATTTTTACTACTAATGCGCGTGCGCACTGCGCACTTTTAAATATGTATATTAATTTAAATAAACCAAGTAAATTTTAATGTCACAATATTAATTACATTTTTACAGTTAAATATATTAAAATTTTATAAATTTTTACTATTAATAGTTTTAATTATAATTGTTTATAAAAAATTATATATATATATATATATATATATATATATATATATATATTATATAATATATATATATATATATATTATATATATATATATATATATATATATAATATATATATATATTAGTTACTCAGCGAAATCATCTTTCAGATTCTTTTCCTGCGAACCGGAAATAGTTCCCTAATGGTTCTTTTCAACCTTCTTGAAATTCAGTTCTCAAAAATCACAAATTTACATTTCTCCTTCTCGAAAAGATATCACATCTTATCTTCAATAGTTTCATGAGCACCCCTGTAGATAACAAAAAATATTCTTGGTTTCACCAGAAACAAATATTATCTTGGAAACCACACTTCACGAGTCAATTGACTCGTGATTAACCCACGTGCTTGAGGGCGCCGGTTCGATCCCACTTCGGGATCCTAGGTATATACTACCTAGAAAAGTTCCTCTCCTTGAAAAGGGCAATGCCAGTGAGATGTGAACTTTATATATATATATATATATATATATATATATATATATATATATATATATATATATATATATATAATATATATATATATATATATATATATATATATATATATATATATATACAGTGGTGGCTCGTCATTATGGGCTCAGGGCTGCAGCCCCTCCAAATTAAAAATACCAGGCTAGGATGTTGATATAAATATGAAATTTTTGTCAGAAAAAGTGATTTAAATTCATTTTTTTAACAACTTAATACATAAAAGTATAAATCATTAAAGAAAATAAGAAGTAAATGCATTTTGCAACTGCAAATTTTTGGGTACGATATTATTTTTCAAGCATTCCATTATATAAAATATGGGCTTAAATTTCAGTCCTAATTTAGGCCAGTTCTTAAATAATAAGACAGATATGGCAACTTACGAAAAAAACAATGCAAAATTGCAATAGCAGTTTTTTTATC
>SEYY01008273.1:0-5000 GCA_009176605.1 Armadillidium nasatum | reverse complement strand
TATATATATATATATATATATATATATATATATATATATATATATATATATATATATATATATATATATATATATATATATATATATATATATATATATATATATAATGTGTGTATGTAAAACAATTAAAAATTAGCACCTGACTCACACAAATAATTTTTGATAAGATTTGATAGCGAAAATATTTCGTGATTAATATTATGACTAAACTGCACCAATTTTAAATGGATTAAAATCATTACCCAAAAATAGATTCTCTCTCTCTCTCTCTCTCTCTCTCTCTCTCTCTCTCTCTCTCTCTCTCTTTTGGGAGTGTATCCCTGTCATGTTTTCTTTTCCTAATGTCATTAGGAGTTGCTTTTAATTAATTGAAAGGATGGTTTAAAGTTTCACGACCAGACTGAAGAAATCCATTATCGAATTTGCATTTCCCAAAGATGAACGTTTGTAATATTGATAAATACAATGTTGGTCACATCGGAGGCACATGCTTGCTCATACTAAAACATTCATATAACGTATATATGAACAGTATAATAGGCTTATGACTCGGACATAACCAGTATATAATAGTGATGGATCGGTATGTCATTTTTTCTCATTTGCGGATGCGGATATAGAATTTTCGTAAAGTGCGGATGCGGATGTTGAATTTTCGAAAATGCGAATGCGGATGTTGAATTTTCGAAAGTGCGGATGCGGATGGTCAATTTTAATGAGGACGCGAATGCAAAAATGCATCACATATATATATATATATATATATATATATATATATATATATATATATATATATAATATATATATATATATATATATATATATATATATAATATATATATATATATATATATATAAACTCTCCTAACTACAATCTTGCCAAATTTTATTTCCTATCTTAGATCCTCTAACTAAAAACGAATATACCTTGTCAGACACTAAATTGCCTAAATTGCTTCTTCTTTTGGCACTTGCTTCATGACAAGCTTTGATATTGAATCTTTGATATACAAATCTTCCATATTTCTGAAACCATGAACAAAATAACTAATGAATTATTTCACAACAATCAAAACATTATGGAAATGGATCATCTCTCATTCACCAAACTTTTAAAATTATCTGTTGAAGATTCTATATTCCTTTTCGACGGGAAACTATATCCAAATTGATGGTATGGCTATGGGCTCTAATATAGGTCCTGCTTTTGCAAATAGCTTTCTCTGTTATTATGAAAAATAATGGATCAGACAATGCCCCCCCTCTATTCAAACCCCTTCTCTATCGCCGATTAATTTATGACTGCTTCGTAGTTTTCAAGGAGAAAGCTCATGCCAATATGTTTCTACAGTATATGAATTAGAGAGACAACAGCATGAGATTCACTACGGAACAAGAAGTTAATAATTTCCTATTTATTCTAGATGTATATGTTACCCATAGTAACAACATATTTAAAACATCTGTTTATAGAACTTAACTTCACCCTTCTTGCTACAAACTATACAAACTATTTTAGCAATATACCTCTTAAGTTTATTCTATCAAGTCTAAATTTATTCCCTAAGTTCCAAGTGGAAAAAAGTATTAACGAGTTTCTCGCTGATATCTTTAGAGCTACTCATTATTTTCCTACTGTTCCTAAGCAAAAAATATATCTAAAACTTCCGTATTTAGGGTCCCTTACATTCCAACTTGACAAATATATTCTTACTGTACTTGAAGCTACATTCCCCCAGTGCCAGTTTATTATTACAAATTATAACTCTCTCAATTCACACTTTCTTCAAACACAAGGAATCCACCCCAATGCTTCTCAGATCCTTCAGAACTGACCTTCCTCTTTCCTCTCTTGAACAACTGCCACAAGAGACTATGGAGATACCCACTCTTTTTCTTCTTCCGGTTTCTCTATACTTGAAGAACAGAGAAATTTAATGAAGAAAAAGGGTGGTATGTTTATGGTCTTTTATGGCAGAATGTGCAAGGGAGCAAAGAGGATGGTTTGTTGTAAAGGAAACTCCTCTATGCTTATCAATTCTCACTTTCAATTGTAGACCAGTTTGGCCTACATATGCCGCATTACAGATGGTACACTTAAATAAATAAATTAATGAGGACCTGAGAAGCATTGAGTAAGATTCTTTGTGCCTGAAGAAACTATAAATTGAGAGGCAGTTATAATTTATAAGAATAAACTGGCGTTGCGGGAATGTAGCTTCAATTATAGAAAGTTCTCTATTAAGTTGAGATATAAGTTATCCTATATACAGAAGTTTTAAGTATATTTTTTGTTTGGGTACAGTAGGAAAATGAAGAGTGGGTCTGAAGATATTAGTGAGACACTCGCTAATTAATACTTTTCCACTTGGAACCTTGGGAATAAATTAAATGGAAAGTATTTTCATAAATTCCATCTCTGTATGGATATATATATATATATATATATATATATATATATATATATATATATATATATATATATATATATATATATATATATATATATATATATATAATATGTATAAATGAGAATCGCATGTCATATTTTCTCGTTTGCGGATGCAGATATAGAATTTTCGACAAGTGAGGATGCGGATGCTGAATTTTTGAAAGTGCGGATGCGGATGCCATCACTAGTATATATATATATATATATATATATAATATATATATTATATATATAATATATATATATATATATATATATATATATATATTAAGTCATCCGATATGAGGTGATCAAAATCTGATGGCGATAAATTAGATAATAATATGACTGTTTATAAAATACCCAAATGATAACAGTATGTACTGGTATACATTATCATAGATTTTAAAATATTATCTTACCTCGTCATAATACGATTAGGAAATTACAAAGGAATATATATATATATATATATATATTTATATATATATATATATATATTATTATTATATTATATATATTATATATATATTATATATATATATATATATATATATATATAATATATATAGCTTGCATAGAGTATTCGATGACATATCGGAAACGTTTGAACGAATTCCCGTGATACATATATATATATATATATATATATATATATATATATATATATATATATATATATATATATATATATATATATATATATATATTATATATATATATATATATATATATATATATATATAGATTAAACCAACATAGACAGAGAAAAGACAGGTAAGGGTTTATATTCTTTGTAGAGTATCTACCAGATTTCTACATCTTCAATCTTCGTCGTTTAGTCATTGAATCAAAATCTTCTTATTAGATTTTATGAAGACTTTGGAATCGAAATAGAATTCCGGAATCGAAGTCGGATTGGAAAGATTTCTCGGAACCGAACATCGAATAGAATTCGGGGTTGAAACTCTTTATGTTCAGAAGTAACTGGAATAGCTGGAACGGGAACTGATTCCACAGCCCCAGATTTTAGTTTCAATACTTTCGAGATTTTCATGTTAAATTTTTTATTTTATTTTTTATTTTTTTTTAATAATAACTATTTAAAAATCCCACCTTTAAAGAGCATTGTTATCTCTCTCTCTCTACCTTAATGAAGGAGTAGTAGTACTTGTTAAGAATGTTTCTTTCTATATGAATCGAACTAGGGAGGGTCTGTGTCATTGAGTCTTTCAAATTCTGTGAATGTACCCAGGATTAAGCAGTTGGAGTTAGAGGTAAAATCTTTTTTATGGTGGAGCCGGAGTCATAGCAAATATTTTTGGGTTGAACTAGAGGCATAGTTGGAACCCGCTCCCCCCCCCAAAAAAAAATTTGCTTTTGTATAAAATAAAGTAGTCTGTAGTTGAGGCAGAAGCCGAAACAGTATACTTTTAAAATTATAGAACAAGAGCCGAACAATTTTAAAGTGGCGGAGCTGGACCCAGAGTTAGAACCTGGAAAATAATTAACATGCCTCGCATCATCAATTCTACCTCAGATCCCTATTCCTCAGTTTTTTTTATTTTTTTTTTTTTATAAAAAACTTATTTTAATTTCCAAAGCAACCCGTAAACATGAAACTTTATATATGTTTTACTTTTACTTACGCAAAAGTTAACTGAAATGATTGTTAATAAGAATGGTCAATTCTGTTTTTCAATATATTAAACATAAAATTCTCCAGAAGTAGTAGTTGAAACACTCCCTTTGAGGTATAAACCCAGCATTTTATTGGTATCCATGGAAACCTTGTATAAATAAATAAATATATAAAGTTTTTTTCCTCTTTTTTTAAAAATAATTATTTTAAATTTTAAAGTTTTCCCCATATTTGATTTCTACTAGTTGTCCCTGCTAGTGATTTTTTGCCTAAATGTTCTGATCCACTGTAATTTGAGTGTTTTCTTTTTTCTTCGCTGTGCATAATCCAAAGTTAAATCAATTGAATTAATCAAAATAAAGACCGACATGATCCAGTGCTCTACGTTTGAAAATGTGCAAGTCAAATGAAGAGTGGAAAAATAGAGGAATGAAGATTAAATTACAGGCTTCACGAGTAAAGAATTTGTAGAATAATTATTGCAGTGGTTAAGACGAGTGGCTCGAGCTCATCTCGCAAGAAGATAACTCACCATACAGTTTAATAAAGATCAGTTTCTGTTTTTTGGAGTTTGTGTTTTTTTTAAAGGATTATTTTTGCGGTTTTGCGAAAGTAAAGAAGGGAGTTAAGGGGGGGGGGTTAAGAAAAGTGGCTTGGTTTAAGAAAGAGGGAATAAGTAAGAATGAAGAAGAAATAAGGATGAAAAAAAAAGAGGGAATAAGAAAGAAGTTTTACCTTTAGTCCAATTGTTTTACATTTGGACCACTACTTTTAATTTTTTATCTAACATTTTCTACATTACAGAGGTTGGAAAGAGTCCAGTGAGAATATGAGAGTTTATTAGTTGAAAGCTGTGGACTCTTTTTTTTCAAAAAAGAGCTGTAGTAGTGGTATCATCCCATTTGAGCGATGAATGCATTAAAGGAC
>SEYY01008272.1:52500-65609 GCA_009176605.1 Armadillidium nasatum | reverse complement strand
TTATACACATCCTAAATATTTGTGCATTCATAGAATAAAACTACTGTTTAGTGTTTCAGTAAGGTTTATAAAAAATTTTTATATATATTTTATCTAAAGTTATATTTTCAATAGAATTTATATTATTAATTATTGTTATTTATATATATTTTTATTATGATTATTATTTATATTATTAATTTATTTTTTAAAATTTTTAGTCTGTTCTTTTATACGAAAAAATGCTTCATTTTAAGAGATAAAAATATTTCTAAAAAATCCATTTGCTAAAATCCATACACTAACTTCATAGACATATAAAAAATGTACAGATATCAAGTCAAAGTAAACTATTACCTAGGATTAACTTTATTACTCTTATGAACTAAATAACTTTTTACATGGTTAGGGCTTATGATTCCTCTCATTCTTTGCATGTGTACAGTGCATTATATAGCTAAAGCTGAAATATTAGAACAGGTTATATGCACTGACTAAATTACTGTTTCTGAGATTTTCTAGAACTAAAAATAACTTATGACATGGTATATTACACTAATCTTGGATACCCTCATATTGCTAAATATACAGCCAACAATTATAACAGTACCCCTAATTCCAACTTATAAAAATCACATTCTATATTTGGTACTAGCATTGGTCAATCTAGAAGAGAATACACTGAAGACTTGAGCCAATGGATTTTCTTATTAAATCCAAATAATTTGTGTATGCTAACTCATTACTCAGGAAAATAAGTAACACACTTTCATACTTTCTCATAACTATAAAATCAACTGTGATAGGAACAAAGTTAATGATCATCATCATGTAATCTAATCTAATCTAATATATATATATATATATATATATATATATATATATATATATATATATATATATATATATATATATATATATATATATATATATATATATATATATATATATATATATATATATATATATATATATATATAGTTACAGTGTTTAAAGTTTAATATCTAATAAACTAAAATAGACAAAAAATTTCTTCAGAATTGGTTCTACTGTTTCACGTTTTTTTTTTTTTTTTTTTTTCCTACTCAACTGAATCTACAAAGACAAAATGCATTACAGAAACCCTAATGAAATGTGATATATATATAGCAAATATATTTGTAGAATCAATTTTAATATTGTGGTGGAAAATTATATTTATTCAAATAATTAGATATTTTTTGTGCACCTAGGGATACAGAAAGAGTACCGATATATGTCGATATTGATATTTTTTTACGATAATATCGAAAAATATCGATGATATTTTGTTTTGTTTTTGAGAGCGGACCTCACCAACGTGGGAGAATATACCGATCTTCCAGGCAGACAAAATACTGTCCTTTAAACCATCACGAGTTCAGACCGAAGGAACCACGTCCACACTCAATGAGAGCTCGGGATGCTCTCCAAAATCGATGATATTTTTAAAGATGATAAGGGAAGGATCTAATCTCAAGAAATTTTTTTATTATTATTTTGACTGATTACACTGAAATTTGCAGTGTATATGCATTTTTCCCACTAAAAACAGTCGATTTCTGGCGTTTTTCTGAGTCTATAACTGGTGCCAAACTTCAAAATTAGAATGAATAAAAGTGGTAAACCAGTGGTCGAAATGAACTAAAAATTAAACTGTTATTGGAAAATCATTATATTTTGCTTCTTGGTAGATAAAACTATCTATGGTTAGCGAAAATTTAAGTTACAAGCTGTGTTCAGAAACCGAGCAAAACTAATCGGATCGATCCCTGGTTTTTAGGAAGATTGCGTTTTTTTTTTTTTTTTGTTTCGACTTTTTTCTATTTTCAATTTTCGCTGCCGCAAGCAGAAAATTACTGCAGCAAAACTCGTGGGACACTAGGCATTATCAATCTTCAAATCCCTTAAAGAATCTTGGTCGTGGAACACACCCTAAGGAGAATAGTATTTTTTTTTTATTTTTTATTTTTTTTATATAGATTATCACCCTCTCACGGGCTAAACCCATTTCTAGGATGGGGCAGAAATAAAAAATAAAAGAGACTCACCCAATCCCGACTAACGCAAATCTTAGGTGGGTGCAGACGGAAGCCTTAAAAAGAGGAAGATTAAATACAGCTGGAAAAACAGATGATGGCAGTGAGTTCCACAAAACAGACGTGGCTGGAAGAAAAGGCACCACAAAGGACAAGCCTGGGTTTACCATATTCACAAAATTCATGTGAAAGCAAGGCAACCATGTGCTACGAAGGTAACATAGTGATGATGGAATGTGAGAGGTCATTTCCCACGAGCACTTGCTGGTAATTCCTACAGAATAGAGATTAGTGCCCCAACGTCATGTTGCTGGGACAGAGGGTAAAGTGAGTTTGACAGTGGGCAGATAAGATCCTTATTTAATTAGAGTAACATTATTTTCTTGAAGCTGCCATAGCAATCGTTGTGATTTGAGGTTTCCAAGGCAATTTATTGTTAATGTTCATACCAAGAATGTTTCTATTGTGTAAAGGTTAGACGGGAGAGCCATCTAAGGAGATAGGAAAGTTGGGATGTTTTTTTTTTGAGAGAGAGATGTGGAAAAGTTCAGTTTTAAAGAGTTGAATTTTACAAGGTTGAGGCAACCCTGCCAGGAAATCTATCTCATGCAGGTCTGCAAGAATATATTCGAAAAGATGAAGTTAAGAAGTAACTCAAATGCAAAGGAAGGAGCATATTTGAAAGGAGTGGAAGAATGGAGATTTCAGTAATCGAAGTTAATTAAAATGAACAGAGTTAAATGTGCAGCTGAAAATATTGTTGATTAAATGTAAGAACCCTGAGGAATACCTTAATTTACGGGAAATGTTTAAAAGGTTTCTTTATCTACAAGTTTCAATATGGAATGAGCTGAGAAGACTAGCCATGAGTAAGCAAAGTGAATACAGAAACCAAAAGGAAGGGAACTTAGAGAGTGGTAACGTATGCCATATCCGGTCAGAAGCTTTGGATATGGCAAATGCCAATGCACTATACTACCCTATAGTGTCTAAGGCAAAAGTTTATAAATCAAAAGGTAGGAAAGTATGTCCCCAGTTGGCAGTTGCTCTCATGCGTCGCAAGCTATATTGATTATCAGAAAGAAGGGATAAGGAAATGAGAGTTCAGAAGAGTTTCAAAGATTTTAGGCAACACAAGTGAGAGTTATAGGACGATAGTTGGAAGGATCAGACTGGATATCCATCTTTGGAATCGGCTGAACATATACGCCTTATAGCATTGAGAAAAAGTGTTTGTATTGAGGCGTAAAGAGTAGAGGTGAGGAAGGACAGGCACCATCTCAGACGCACTTTTGCTTTTCTTTTTCCAGGCTACTTTTACTTCCTGACGTTCATAGATCTCAATATCTCATGCTATCAATCATAGGTAATGACTTATAGAAACTTTGGACAACTCAGGAAAAGAAAGGGTAGGAGGAGAGACGGCAGAATCGTTCAGGATGGAATTAGAAGGAAGAAGGAGACCAAACAGATTTGCCTTTTCAGGAGTTTTGGCAACATATCGTAGAAGGAACATATAACCGAAAAAAATATTCTTAAAGATATGTTACAAGTTTTTGAATAGTTTGAGGATGTAACTGACTCCTCAATGGAAAATTTGTTTCATTAAGCTTGAATATCCTTTCTGTTAGAGGAATAGAATATCATCTTAATTGAGAAGATGCATTGAAAATATAATAATGCACTGATATTGATTTTAGGGACACTAAAAGCCCAAAATTCAATGGCTTTTTGACGTTTTGTCTTTTTGTGCCAACCCTGTGCATATTTCCTGTACTTGTAATTGTACTTAAGTACAATGACCTTTTCTTGGATCCAAGCCTAAACTTTACTTTGATTGTAATATATTTAAAGCATTGTATTTATTTACAAATGGGAAAACATTCAGATGTTTATAATCACAATGTTTATTAAACTTCCCTTCAGTTCACCTCCAAATATATATATATATATATATATATATATATATATATATATATATATATATATATATATATATATATATATATATATATATATATATATATATATATATATATATATATATATATATATATATATATATATATATATATATATATATATATATATATATATATATATATATATATATATAACCTCTTTTCTAGATCTGGCCTACGGTACTATATTTTTAGTATATAAAATAAAAAGTGATGAACTCATTAACAATTGTGCTTCTATCAGGTGTATCTGTTATTATCGTAAATTCTAAGAGATTATGGTGGTAGGATAGGTTGAAGGGCAGTATTTGGATACTTCCCCCATAGGTATTTTCTGGTCTACAAAATAATTCCCTCTCTTATATATGTGGGTGGGAAAAGTGCTTATGTGAGAAGTGTGTGAATGGAAGCAAGCAGTGTGTCCATTTATTCCATCAAAAGGTCATAAATCGTATATAGTATATATAGTATTTCAGAAATGAATTAAAATTCACTTTGCACCTTATCTTGTCAATTAGTAAAATAGGTACAACTAGATTAAACTATATCAGATTGCTGACACAAGTGTTTATTTATATATATATATATATATATATATATATATATATATATATATATATATATATATATATATATATATATATATATATATATATATATATATATATATATATATATATATATAATAAACATTTGGTCGTTAATAAAATTAGAATGAATTCACTAAGGGGTCAAGAGTTAAAAAAGTTTGGCGATCGTTGATATTGAGCTATATACATCATTGGGAATACAAAAATAAGCAATCGCAACCACTCGTAGCTAAACCTTAACAAAAAAGGAAGCGTTTATCGTAAAACATTGAATCAAATGAATGATAGACATACGCAAGAATGATTGTATTAAAAATAATGAATTTGGTGACAGACAGCAACATTCAAGTAAAGACATGAAATAGATCAGTCAGCACGATCAGTGAGAACTTAGGCTCCATATATATATATATATATATATATATATATATATATATATATATATATATATATATATATATATATATATATATATATATATATATATATATATATATATATATATATATATATATATATAATGTTTTGAAATAATGAAATATTTTTGATTTCAGGTTGTGGCAACATTTCTGTTTTCCCTTAAGCCAGATGACAAATCTTGTTGCAAGCCTTGGCTTTCTATTAATCCGTATAAAAGTTCAATTAGTCCAGGCAAGTTATATATATATATATATATATATATATATATATATATATATATATATATATATATATATATATATATATATATATATATATATATATATATATATATATATATATATATATATATATATATATATATATATATATATATATATATATATATATATATATATATATATATATATATATATATATATATATATATATATATATATATATATATATATATACATATATATATATATATATATATATATATATATATATATATATATATATATATATATATATATATATATATATATATATATATATATATATATATATATATATATATATATATATATATATATACTATATATATATATATATATATATATATATATATCCATCGAATTGTTGCATCACTTTCTCTACTATAGGTATTACAACTGACATTGGTCTTCTGAACTCTCTTGTCGCATACCTCCTCCTTTGAGAAGAGCTCGTGCGACATATCTTTCTACACATTATCATTCTATCTCTGTCCAACTCTCTGACCTCAGACTTAACCGCTATGCTAAATCTTATATGTACTCTACTGGTAAAGTCTGGAACACACTCCCTTCATCTATTTTCCCAAGTTCCAATGACTTACCTTTAAATGCCGTGTTTCGGGGCATGTCGGTCTTTAATTTGAAAAGAATAAAAATTTGCTCCTTTCTCTTGTTAGAAATTTGGTTGACCTCTGGCCTTTGCTAACTAGAGGTAATATATATATATATATATATATATATATATATATATATATATATATATATATATATATATATATATATATATATATATATATATATATATATATATATATATATATATATATCACTACTGTGGCATAACGGTTGAGTGATTAATTCAGTGTTCATGAAGCTCTGATTAAATACTTCATACCTCATTTTCTAGAAAGGTACCCCCTTCAATTTGCCAATGCCCATTAGGTGCGAATTTCAATATATATATATATATATATATATATATATATATATATATATATATATATATATATATATATATATATATATATATATATATATATATATATATATATATATATATATATATATATATAAAATGTTATTTCCACTTTGTTGAACACTGCCTCACTTCTTTTAGATATCGCCTCTTGTTTTTAACCGAAAATAAGATGTCAATTCATTTAGATTGTACACCATACTTTATCCCCTTTTGCTTCCTCTTTTCAATTCCCATACAGTGATTAATGTTGCACATATGTGTTCATCGATGTTATCTATTTTTTGTTTTTATTTTGTAGTCTACTGAATTTTTATTTTGTGGCATCTGCTCGCTCTTTTCTCAAATCTCGTACTTCTGATTTGCTATGTTGGGAGTTTTCTATAACATGTTAATATAAATGCTTAATAAAATATTTTCGAACTGTTTGTTTTTGCTGGAATGTTAAAATGTTTAATTTCTTTCATTATAAGTCATATTTACTCTTACCAACCTGTCTTGCCTCTCCTTATGCATATGCTTAATTTATGTAATATTTACTATTCACAGTGGACTTATTATAGGAATTTATATCATATTTGACTATTTAATTTAGAATATCAATTTATTTGAACTATTTAACATTTTTAAGGAAATGAATGTAAAGTCAAATTGAAGGTGGAAGTTGAGAAAGACATAACATCTAAACTTAATATTGGTGCTGAAAAGTTGTACGACATTCTCATTCTTCATCTTGATGGCGGAAAGGACATATTCATAACGGTCTCAGGTAAATTTTAATAAAATTTTAGTGATATAAAGTTGTTTCATGATATCGTGTATCATTATCTATACTTTTTCCTTTAGGTGATTATGAGAGAAGCTGTTTTGGCTCGTCTATAAAAGCTCTTATACATATCAAGAAACCGTTTAAAGATGTTACCATTTCCGAATTACTCGATTTGGTAAGTATATTTTAAACCTCATTTACAAGAAAATAATTTAAAAAATCTTTTTAAAAAATATGTAGTTGTCCAAGTATTAAATTTGAAAGTAGTAAAGCTTTGTTACGAGTACTTATGGGAATCTGGTTTAAATTCCATTAGTCACAATTTTATGTTTGAGTACAGACTGTACTTGGTGTGTAGATATTGTCCATATAGAGCAATTTGCCATTCATTTGTATCCTCTTGTCTTAGTTTCTAATTCCACCCTAAATCAAGTCCACCATTTATTCATATTTACCGTTATTCCAAGGACTCTGGGCAGAAATAGTTTTATTTCAATCCCAAAACATTCAGTTGATTCTATAATCTCTTTATTTTGGAATTTCAGTTCATTATCGTAGATTTCAAAAAAAAACTTGCCATATTAGCTTTTTCGTAGTTTTCTCTGGTGTTTTATTTTTTATCTACACAGCTTGAAAAACTTTGTATTCATATCCACTGTAGCATTAAATTTTCTTCCTTTCATTCCCTCCCAAATCCATCTCATATTATTGATTCCGATACTATTGAAAAACTCATTACAGTTTTTATCAAGTTTTTGTTTATGCCTTTTGCACACAATGCAATATTAACAAATCTTTTAAATTATTCCTATATAATCTTATTTTTTCTTTTGAAATTCAAAAAATTCTTAATGTTTTCCTTGTACCTCCCCATGACCAATTTGCAGATGTAGTAATTTTACAAATTTCTCCGAAGAACTTTCTATATTTTTCTTTTCTTTCTTTCAGTTTCCATTTCTGTTTCTAATTATTGACCTTTGATTAAAGATACTTTTTATGATATTTATAATCTAACAATATCTAAATTAATTAAGCACATTTCTCCTTTTCCTATTCTCCCGACTGCTTCACACATCTTAACTATTCTATTATAAAATTTAACTCTCATTCTTTCTTCACTTTTATTTTCTATTTTAAAAATTTACTGCCTTTTCATATTATCCATCTTACTCTCCTTTTTACATGCAGTTTTCAATCTTTTTAAAAAAATATATCACTTTTTATGACTTCTTTTCTCAATACCTTGAACTGCTTTATAAACTTTATCTTATAATGTCATCGTGTTTTCCAGAACTGGAAATTCCTTCCTCTTCTATTGTAGTAACCAATCATCATCATCTTGGTCTCTTTTTTCTTGGCCTTTTCTAATTCAAAATTTCTATTCTATTTTGAACTTAACTAGGGATGGAGCGATACCAAAATTTTTACCGATACCGATACCTAAAAATTCACCGGTACCGATACCCTATACCTGAAAATATACCGATACTTTATCCATTCATATACCGAAATTTTTACCGATACCGATACCTAAAAATTCCCCGATACCGATAACTGAAAATATACCGATACTTCACTCCATCCCTAAACTTAACACTTTTTTTTCCTTTATCTATTACAAGAATTGTGCCCTACCATCACTGATTAAATTTTGAATTGTGCAAGTTTCTTTAGTCACAATTTAAGATTTGCAATTTTAACAAAAAAAAATAGTTCTCAAAGATATCAACCATACGTATTACCATACTCATGCATAAATGACTACAAATGTACGCATAGAATACCAGGGTATCAAGCAGTTAACATCTTTAACATTCGTAAGTTGGATACCTCTTGATTTAGCTAATTCATTATTTTCTTAGTTTTTTTAAAGTATTTGATGATATTTTTTAATTACTTCCCCTTGGCCTTTTTACTTTTTCTATGAATAAATTATTACTACAAGAGGGCTTATGGCGCATACTTGAAACTAACTGGAGAAAACGATCCGTAAGAATTAGTAATAATATCACACAATAGTACAAAAACCACTGTGTCTACATAGTATTCTAACAAAGGTTACTCTCCTCTTTTAAGAGGAACCCCTTTAAATTAGCTCCTAGACTTCCTCATGGTTAACCCCTAGTCTTAGCTTTTAATCTGAAACATGGAATTATATATATATATATATATATATATATATATATATATATATATATATATATATATATATATATATATATATATATATATATATATATATATATATATATATATATATATATATATATATATATATATATATATATTGTTCTTTAAAGGAGAGTGGAAACCCTAAAAATCTTCTTGATGCACCATACGCTATTCCAAAAGAACTGTGGTATTTGGTGGATCATATTGTTGCCAATGGTTTAAATGTCGAAGGCCTCTTTACAACAAAGGGACTTAAGAAAGAACTTTATGAAATAAGGTATTGTTAATTGATTGCCTCTTGTAAGAGTTAAGAATCTTTCCATTTCTCATCTCCGTCTCTTAATTCATGTACGAGTGTTAATAGTTGTTGAAATTTTGCTTGGATCTGAACATTGTAATTATTATGTTGCTAACCTTATGCTAACTATAATTTTGTCTGAAAAATAATTTTATGATTTTAGATAACTCTCTACTGATTTTATTCATCTATTTGGTTGATTTTAAATATGATGATTTTTTTTTTTACTATATATATATATATATATATATATATATATATATATATATATATATATATATATATATATATATATATATATATATATATATATATATATATATATATATATATATATATATATATATATATATATATATATATATATATATATATATCGGTAATTGAGGAGTTCCTAATGAACCTAATTTTAAATATGAATAAATTTGCGAAGAAAGCAGATAAAATTAATCATTTTAATGCAAACAAACAGTTAAAAGATATTAAAGAAATGAAAATATGTGAGGCTTAAAACTTGTATAAAGTAGTACTAAATGGAAAAGAAATATTAATAAGAATAGAAGAGCTAAATGAATGAGGGAAAATAGATACGACAATAAAGAGAAAAGAAAAGAAAGAAGAATGGAAAACAGATGAAGCAATTGGAATGCCAAAGAAGAATTAGGGGTATTAAGTGTGAGATTAATTGTTTTTACCTTTAGTTGTTGCTGATTTGGCCCACTTAGTTGACCTTACAATCGGCACATTTGTATTTATATATGATGCAAGATCAGAATCAAACGAGAATGTATTCCTTAATCTTAAAATAGCTACCGATCGAGTTGTTCATAAAGGAAATAAGAATGTTACTTTGTGGAAAATGTTTGTGTAAGATATTCCTAATTTGGAAATTGAGATCACTTTAAAGGAAGTCTAGCAATACATTGGGCATTCGGGAACATCGTGGGAAGTATTTTTTTGGTGGTAGATGCTATTGAGGAATGATTATATATATATATATTTTTTCTTAATCCCTTATTGAGCTTAAAAATACATTCGACTATTAAAGTTTTTATTTTAACATTGAACAGTTATTTATTAATAGATATTAATTAAAACAATAAATGGTTGAGCTTTCGTGCTCTTAACTGAGTCACATCTTCAGAACTAACTGTGAATGGATGTTCACCATCTTCAAATCCATTTGCATTGTCATGGGTTGTTATGTAAAATTCTGGCAACTATGTGATTTTCTTTAAAACTTCTGTAATGAGGATGATTGTTTGAAAAATGTGTTCATTGTATCATCGATGATATGTTCTCCGGGTGTAAGGTTTATGTTAGGTGTGTTTTTAATTAAAAATGATTCGATGACTTTGCGAGTGTGTGTATTTTGGGTGTGTTTTATCAGTTCTGCTTTGTTTAGGTTTAGATTATGGTTGAAAGTCCGTCTATGATGTGTGAGGGATGAGTTTTCGTTGTCATATCGTAAATCTAGTGAATGTTGGTAAATTCTTCGTTTGAAGTCATTTGTTTCTCCTATATATTTTAAATTACATTGGTCGCAGGGAATTTTGTATATCCCGATGTTATCATCTATTGTATTTATATTTAGTTTTAATATTAATTTTAAATTTATGGCGTTTGATTTGACTGTACGTATTGTGGTTGGTAAACTATTTTTGGTGTCGTGAGGGTTAAGGTTTGGAGTTGGTAGTACATTTGTGTATTTTTCTTTTTGTGTGTTGATATTGTAATATTTCTTTATGGCGTTTTTAAGAGACTTTTTGATGGTATTGTGTGGATATTTTAGGTTTTTGAAAACTTTATCTTTTTACCAGACGAAATAAAATTTCTGAAAAAAGTTTTCAAAATGGATATTTTAGATTTTTGAAAACTTTATCTTTTTACCAGACGAAATAAAATTTCTGAAAAAAGTTTTCAAAAATCTAAAATATCCACACAATACCATCAAAAAGTCTCTTAAAAACGCCATAAAGAAATATTACAATATCAACACACAAAAAGAAAAATACACAAATGTACTACCAACTCCAAACCTTAACCCTCACGACACCAAAAATAGTTTACCAACCACAATACGTACAGTCAAATCAAACGCCATAAATTTAAAATTAATATTAAAACCAAATATAAATACAATAGATGATAACATCGGGATATACAAAATTCCCTGCGACCAATGTAATTTAAAATATATAGGAGAAACAAATGACTTCAAACGAAGAATTTACCAACATTCACTAGATTTACGATATGACAACGAAAACTCATCCCTCACACATCATAGACGGACTTTCAACCATAATCTAAACCTAAACAAAGCAGAACTGATAAAACACACCCAAAATACACACACTCGCAAACTCATCGAATCATTTTTAATTAAAAACACACCTAACATAAACCTTACACCCGGAGAACATATCATCGATGATACAATGAACACATTTTTCAAACAATCATCGTCCTTACGAGAAGTTTTAAAGAAAATCACATAGTTGCCAGAATTTTACATAACAACCCATGACAATGCAAATGGATTTGAAGATGGTGAACATCCATTCATAGTTAGTTCTGAAGATGTGACTCAGTTAAGAGCACGAAAGTTCAACCATTTATTGTGTTTTAATTAATATCTATTAATAAATAACTGTTCAATGTTAAAATAAAAAATAAAAACTTTAATAGTCGAATGTAATTTTAAGCTCAATAAGGGATTAAAAAAGAATAAAACCTAGATTACGGTAACTTTTAGTAATCTATATATATATATATATATATATATATATATATATATATATATATATATATATATATATATATATATATATATATATATATATATATATCTATATATATATATATATATATATATATATATATATATATATATATATATATATATATATATATATATATATATATATATATATATATATATATATATATATATATATATATATATATATATATATATAAAGTAATTAAGTGCTTATATAGATCATCTCTGGATTCTGGCGTTCCTAGCGAGTACCTTCCAGGAGGAATTCATTCAGTGGCTGAAGCGATGTTGTTATTCCTTGAGTCTTTAGCAGAACCTGTAATTCCATTCTCATTTTACGAAAAGGCTTTAGAGGCAACTAGGAACTTCTCCTTATGTCAAGCGGTAAGAAATTTAAAATATTTGTGTTTTGCCATTTTTGGTAAGTGCAAGCCTTAGAAACTAAAAAGTTTTGCAGTTAGTTTTAAGGGTTATTTGTATCCTCAATTATTTGTATTTGTATTTGTTATTTGTAGTTATTGGCATTGTAAATAATTTGTAAAAAGATATTGTGATTAATAGTCAACATGTGGGTAATATATGTAATATAGTATTGACTGATATCAATTGATATACTATATTACATTATATATATTTTATATTATATTCCCATAGACTATTATTATATATTTTTTTTCTGGAAGTTAGTCTTTAATGGAAATTTAAAATTATTCCTTAATATTGGGCAAATAGTTCGTGTACAAAATTTTGGTGGAAATAATAATTATATTTATGTAAAAATTTTGATATTATACAAGAGTATTTTCTTGTTGTTATAATTTTGTCGTTAATTATTTTGACAG
>SEYY01008272.1:15000-47500 GCA_009176605.1 Armadillidium nasatum | reverse complement strand
AAAAGGACATTTCCCAAAATTAAGGTTTCGTATTTGTCCATTTAATTCTAGTCTGTATTTTTATTAACTTAAAATCTTTGAGAAATGTTACAAGTTTTTACACATTAATTAAAGAAACATTCCATTTATTTGTTTAAGAATACTTGCTTTTATGCAATAGGATTGTATATTTGCTTAATATATACTAGGCAATTTCAGTCTCTTGAAAAACCAATATTAATTATCTATTATTCTTTAAATCGTATTTAAAGATAATTTAAACATATATATATATATATATATATATATATATATATATATATATATATATATATATATATATATATATAATATATATATATATATATATATATATATATATATATATATATATATATATATATATATATATATATATATATATATATATATATATATATATATATATATATATATATATATATATATATATATATATATATATATATATATATATATATATATATATATATATATATATATATATATATATATATATATATATATATATATATATATATATATATATATATATATATATATATATATATATATATATATATATATATATATATTTTGTTTGTAATATTCTGTGTTAATTTTAAGGCTTCGACTGCAAATTAAAGGTATTTTTTTTTGTTAAAATTGTTAAAACTGTTTAAGTACTTACGCCGTGTTGCAGTATTTTAAAGATAGTACAAGAAATAAAAAAGGCTTATAGAGCATTGTCTCAAGGTATATAGATTAAAGCTAAAATTTTGACATGTTTTTATTATTATATATATATTTTTTATTTTTAAATATAGCTTTACTTATAAATCTGAATAATAATAATAATAATAATAATAATAATAATACCTGCAGATTATTATTGTTTTTTTTTTTTTAATGGAAATTTATTGATAGTATTGACGTATAGACTTTACGAAACTTTTCCCTAAATGCTTTTACTCTTTTGAGCTTTAAGAATCATCTTCATTACATTGTTAAATTATTATTTTTTTTTTTTTTTTTTTTTTTTTTTTTTTTTTTTTTTTTTTTTTTTTTTTTTTTTTTTTTTTTTTTTTTTTAGAATTTTTTTTTTTTTTTAATGAAATTATTTTCTCCCTCTTCTTAAGTTTTAGTTATATATGTTCATTACTTTGTAGGTATAACAAGGTTTTTATTCATAGGTCCGTTGATGTTATGTTCTAATGATGTTATGTTCTAACCACTTTCACATAATTGGCAATTAGATATTCTGTTCTATCTTACCTGTCATTGTTGCAGTTATTGTTCATGTTTAATTCTATGTTTTTTGGAAACTATTTTTGTTAATACATTATGAAAATTTCAATGTATATCTTTTGAATTATTGAGGTTTTACTCATTTTAACATTAATTGCTGGCCAGATATTTTTATTTTCTTATTTGCTCATATCTACATTATAATTTAAACATTTATAAATACAACTCAATCATTTTCTATGTCCAAAACTTTGTTAATCAAAATAATGTAAGAATTATATAAAATATAATACGCTAGTTTCTGAGTGATATTTCCACCCATTTGGCCCATTTTAACTATAAATACATAAATTATTTTTGGTATTTTGATAGGTAATATTGATGTAATGCGATTTTTACAAGCTTAACAAGATACGATATATAAGCTTCATGTGAATCCACTAAATTTAATTGGTTAGTTAGTGGTTAAGAAAGTTTAGTTGTAACAGATTAAAATTTTAGTGTAATAACTTGGATTAGAATGTAATAGTCAAGGTAGGAAAAACGTAAAAATATTCGAATGTTTTACGAGTGATGAATTTAATAATGAAAATAACCAAGTGTGATTGAACAAAAACTACACTGCGGATATAATAGAAAAGTTATTTCTTGCAATTAAATGGTTTATTATTTTTGAATAAGTTAAGGAACTAGCCTAGTAATGGCACAGAGATGATGAGATAGGAGTTTTTTAATTTCTTGTTTTTTCAGTTTTTATTAATACAGAAAACTTGCCATATAATAAATAACTTAAGGATATACATGTGAAGAAACCACAGATCGTTCAGTGATTTATTTGTAAGTTTTCTTTGATTTCGGTTTCATAATTTTTTTCTAATTAGCTATGGATACGACTGATTTATAGGATTGTACATCATATTTTCACGATTATTAATATCATTAAAACTTCAAAAGGCGTATTGCACAACTGGATGAATGAGCAGTAGTAAGGTTTCCACTTTTTTTTTTTTTTCCGTCCCTATCCATGTATAGGTTAAAGAGCACAGTTTTTATAACTACAAACAACCGAAAATAAACACTCAAGATACATGGTTAGCTACCTACTTCAACAGTAAACTTTAAGTTTTCTTAACTACAGAAAGTGGAATCTTAATTAAAAAAAAAACTTTAAAACTTTGTTCGTTTATTGCTCTCCATCAATATTCGTCATTGTAAGGCGAACTTTTGAAGTTCTTTGGTTTGTTTTCCAGATTTCTACTGTGGAATAAAAATAAATATGAGTCAGAGAAAGTAATGGAAATTATGAAGCCAGAATATTTTCATTCTTTTTCTCTGCCCATACAGCGTTGCAAGCAGTGCTCTATACACATCATTGTCAATTACTTCTTTATGCCTACAACAGCCCAAGTTCATCCAACTCTCATTTTGTAAAGGGAGAATTTTATTTTACTCTGTTATTCCCACTAAATAAGAATCATTTAAGAAAATAGTTATACAAATAAAATGGCCCAGCAATGTCTTCTTCTGAAATTTAGAACTATCTACTCTAAACCTTAACGTTTACTTAAAATAACCGTGATTAGTTATTAGTTTAAATATAAATTAATAAGTTAGATGTTTCAATATAATCTTTATATATATATATATATATATATATATATATATATATATATATATATATATATATATATATATATATATATATATATATATATATATATATATATATATATATATATATATAATATATATATATATATATATATATATATATATATAAATATATTTATATTTATTTATTTATTTATTATTTATTATTTATTTATTTATTTATTTATTTTAGGGTTCATTCACAAGAAACCATGAATTATTAACTTCTAGCATAGTTACTTATATATTTAACTTTAAAACCAGCTCTCTTACCCTAATAATAAAGACAGTTTTGTAATTTGCATGACTGTACATATGATAATGTCTTGTCAATTATAATACATACATACACCAGTTTGCATCTGTTGCTAATTATATATGCATTACAATTTTGTAGGTCATTCATTCGATCAACAGACAGATAGAATCTGCAATCGCATCTCGGCAATTAAATATTAACACTATCAGTAACGTTTACTCCCTCAAAGCTTCCAAACGCTATGTGAACATATGAACTGAAGTAATTTTTCTACATTATGCACAATATTCCTTTCTATTTGAATCTACATTTTCCTTGATCTTCAGTAACTTGGTATAGATTTCTTTGTCTTTATGGTGTGTTTTATTAAAAAAGTTTAAGGTTTCTCTAGTGAGAATGTGGGCTAATCGACTATCATAAAGTGGGGCCATTGAAGTTTCGCCAAAACATGTCAGGAATTGTCAGAGCTGTATTGAATCGGTCATATTCTATTACACCTCATTGCCATATAAGCCTTAAAACTTGTTTTCCGCTGGTTAATTAACCTTGTCTTTTGCAGAACTAGGTAATAAATTCCTAAACCACCTTCCATCACCCATTATCCGTGTAAAAATCTTATTCATCCATATTATCATTATTATACCATCATCTCTGACTCCAAGAGTTCTCTTCTTAATTTACAAAACCGTTTAACGAGGAACCCTCTGGTTTCTGCCATCCAGAGGTTTCTGTCTTTTTTACAAATGCGGAAAAAGGACAAACTTTTGCTTGGTCCCCTCCCTCGTGGGCATTGCTGGTAACGAACAAGCCGATAAAACTGCTACCTTTGCGGCCACACACAATGCGTCTGGTGGTCGCTACCTCCCTCCTGACATCAGACGATATTCTCTTCCTGCTTCCGATTATGCTTCCTGTCTCTGACAGGGTTTCCGAACATGCTGGCAGGCATTTTGAACTGCGGACAGCCGGGGTGCCAAGCTCCTTTCTATCAAAACTTTGTCTACTTCCTGTAATCGAAGTCTGCGCGAGGAGGTTTTCTTGCCTCGTCTTAGAATTGGCCACACAAATCTGACCCACAGCTACCTTATGGCAAGGGACAACCCGCCGTTCTCTCCTTTTTGCCCTCTATGATCTTTCGGTACACCATACTTTTATAGAAAGTACAGGTATCTCAGACGCAGGCTCTTTCATGATTTGCATTCCCTGCCTTATCCCAATCGCCCTCCTTTCCTCATGTCGGAATCACCTCAATTTAATACCGTGTGTATCTTTGCTTTCCTCGGATAACTGAATCTGTTCTTTAAGATTTGATCCTTCCGTTTTGTCTAGGAGTTGCCCCTGACGTAGATTCTTGACTCTGTATAGTCGCTTATTTTTCGTGAGATGTGGCTTCTGTACACTTAAACAAAAACAATATCATTATTCTGCAGCAGATATTAGGCTTCTTGTGTATTTTTAGTTTTAGAGAATAAGATTTGTCGATTTTATACCTACATTTTGCAATACTCAAAAATCAAAATTTCACGTCACAAATGTAAAATACTTTTATTTCGAATTCCATTGTTCTATTTTAAAGCTCTAAAAAGTAGAAATTTTTGGTGGAAAAATAAGAGAACCACAAAACATTTACCAAAGATGGGGAAACCGGAAACTATATCCATTTTAAATACAAACAGAACTAAATACACGGAGTTTGAGAGTGTGTAAAAGAAAACGGTGAGAGAGAGAGGAAGTGTTCCAGATTTTACAAATAAAATACAGAAAGGAAGAGGGAAAGTGGTTAAAGCCCGAGGTCAGAGAACTGAACAAAGAAGGACGAGACTATGGAAGGATGAGTATTCATAATTTCTAGGAGATTGATGCAGTAGTGTAGTATGTAGGCAGAAATAATTTTGAAAGTAGATGGAATGAAAATCCTTGGACACCACCATGTAAATGATCTGATTCAGAGTGTAAGTTGTGTCAAGGCCCAGCATGTTATTTGCTTATTGGAGTGTTTCTTCTAATGACGAAAAGCCATGGAATGCCGAAGTATGGCATAAAAATGGAGTGGTGGTGAAGATGAAGTGATAGATAGAAATTATTAAACAATAGAATATATATATATATATATATATATATATATATATATATATATATATATATATATATATATATATATATATATATATATATATATATATATATATATATACATATATATATATATATATATATATATATATATAATATATATATATATATATATATATATATAAGCTTGTAGTTTTTTTGTGTGTGTGAAATAAAATGGAAAAAATAAAATAAAGCTTTTTAAAAGAATGTTTATTGGTGTAGGGCTTTGTTTTAAAAACGTAAATTTGCAATATTTTTATTTTATAAGAAATTTAAATTAAAGATTTTATTTTTCACTAAGGATAAGAAAAAGAGTTGATTTTATTAAGCAAATAGATAATCATTGATGCACTTTTTGTCCTAATTTTAATTTTTGATTTTTAATTTTGACAAAATCGGAAAAATGTAAAAAAAAAATAACTCTCCCCTTATTGTATTTCGACATTATATGTTTGAGCTTGATTAATTAATAAATAATAATAACGCATGATACATCAATTAAAATAAACCCTTTTTTTTATTGCGTTTGATAAATTAAAATATTTTCATATAGTTTTATTAAGTTTTTGGAACTAAATCGGTGTTAAACCTGTGTTGAAATAATTTATTGTATCATTGTGTGAATTTTTTAATGTCTATTTTTCTCTCAGATCGTTCTTTTGCTTTGAAAATCTCATTAAATTATTAATGTGTGGTTTTAATAAATGTATTTTTCTACTTTGTTTTACTTTAATATATATATATATATATATATATATATATATATATATATATATATATATATATATATATATATATATATATATATATATATATATATATATATATATATATATATATATATATATATATATATATATATATATATATATATATATATACTTTTACTTTTTTTCCCCCTTGGACCTTCCTCACTGGAAGGGCCACACTGCTTTAGGAAATCCGCAACGGCCGCCGGCCGTGCCAAAGGTCTCTCAGAGAGGAGATGTGATGGAGGGTTCTGTGTTGTGTAAGGGAGGGGCATCTCAGAAGGAGGTGTTCTGTTGTGTCTGGTTCTTGCATACATCTTTGACATATTGGGGATAGTGTGTTTTGTATATTGAATCTATGTTTGTATGCTTGTAGGTTAGGGTGGTGGCCTGACCTTAATCTGGATAGGGTAATTTGGGTTTTGCGTGGTAATGTGTTTTGTGTATTTGCTATGTTGGGGGTCGTTGGTATGTCGTTGTTCGTTGAGAAGATGATTTGGTTGGCGGGTGTTGAGATAATTTAGTGTTATGATGGTGTGTATGTGTGTTATGTGTTTGATTAGTGGTGTGTTGTTTGCAGTAGGTGGAATGGTTCTGAATATGTTACTGTAGTATAGGGCAGGGGATGATGGAGGTAATTTTAGACGGTGTCTTGTGTGGTCTTGTATTGTATAATGACAAGGGTGTGATATGTCTAAGATGTTTGTGTAGAATTGGGTTCCTATCATGTCTAGGTGAACACGGATCGGGAGTATTTTTGTTTCTTCGTGTAAATGCTGAATTGGAGTGGTTCTAGTGCAACCTGTGATGATTCGAAGAGCAGTATTTTGTTTTTTTTTTGTAATTTCTCTGTGTTTGAGGGTGAGGTGGCAGGGTACCAGGCTGGAGATGCGTAATTAAGTGTTGGTCTGATGAACTGTTTGTATGCTATGATGAGGGTGGTTAGTTCGTTACTGAAATTGTTATGTGACAGTGTTCGAATGATGTTTAATTTCCTGTTTGCAGTGTTGGTTATGTTTTGGATGTGTTTTGAGAAGGTGAAGTGTGTGTCATATGTGAGGCCTAGGATCTTTGGAAATTTATTTAAAGGAATGAGGGTATTATTTAGTTTTACGTGGGGGTGGAGAGAAGATTGGTGTCTATCGGTAGTAATAAGAGTAATTGAGGATTTTTCGGGGGAAGCTGTCATTCTGTTTGATTTTAGCCATGTTTCCAGTTGTTGGATGTATGATTGAGTGAGTGTGGTGGCTGTGGGTATGGAAGGGGTTTTGTATCGTAATGGATATGTCGTCGGCATATGTTATTAGTTTTATATCTGGTGTTTGTGGGGTGGGTAGGTCTGCTGTGTACAGGTTAAATAATAGAGGGGATAGGATGGCTCCCTGTGGGACACCATTTCTTAGTTTTACTGTTTTTGAAAGATGGGTTTTTGTTGGAGACTTGAGCTGTACGATCGGAGAGGAAGTTGGAAATCCATTTTTTATAATTGTTGGGTATAGGTGAATGTAGGATTTTTTGTATGAGGTTAGGGACTGTATCAAATGCTTTGTTGATGTCGATGGCAATGAGTATGGTCCTGTGGGATGGTTTTTTGTTCAGGGCATTTATTATTTTGAGAGATAGTGGTGGTTGAGTGGAATTTCCTGAATCCGTGTTGAAATTGTAGGATTTGTATGAGTGGTTGGATTTTTTAATGAATGAGTTTTTCTAAGAGTTTGCAGTGTGGATAGGAGGGAGATCGGGTGGTATGAAGATGGGAGGTTTTGAGTCTTTCCTGGGTTTTAGTTTGGGGGTAATTATTTCCTTCTTCCATATTGCGGGGATGAAGTTGTATGTGTAAGATTTGTTGTATATTTGGGTTAGGTATGTTACAGCTATGGGTCCTAGGTGTTTTAGATGTTAATTTGAGATGTTATCTGGGCCTGTAGCTGGGGAGTTTTTGAGTGTTTTGATTCCCTTGGTAGTGTCCTGGTGAGAGAAAGGGGGGGGGGGTTTGGATTGTTTCAAGTGTGTGTGTTTGAGCTGTGCATTATTTTCCTATTGTTGTTGTGAGTGGGTTTAGGAGATTATTATATATATATATATATATATATATATATATATATATATATATATATATATATATATATATATATATATATATATATATATATATATATATATATATATATATATATATATATATATATATATATATATAAATATTTATGTTGAATGTTTTGTAATTTGAAGGTGTCATCACACTAATGAAAAAGTGATAAGTCACCTATAATGGTATGTTATCTGCGAATACTTTTACCGATCTTACGTGAATTCAAGGCGAGAAGAATTGTTGTTTTACGTATGCAGATTTTGAAATATACAACGACGTCTTGTATATTTGGTGGGGTGGGTGCTATAGCTCACATCTGCTGTCATTGTACATGTTAAAATGTTCGGCATTTGGAGGACAAAGGTATCTCAGGATATTAACCACAACCGACGAGAAGAGCCTGAAAGCTGGAATTAATTCTGATATGAGTAGGTAGTTGTATAAAGGATCTTCACTAGATGGTACAGAAAAGTCGAGGGATTGTTCTAGAAAGGTAGAAAAGATATAAAGGGGCAATTGTAGTTTTTTTTCCTTATAAATGTTTTAGCACCCTAATTACAATTTTTTTTTTCAAAAATTGTTCAAGTAATTTATTTGTTATACACCCTGGAGGATATGTCGCCACTTTTGAAGATACGTTTTAATCGAATCAATTTGAGGTTAGTAGGTTTTAACTGTTAGTTATATATATATATATATATATATATATATATATATATATATATATATATATATATATATATATATATATATATATATATATATATATATATATATATATATATATATATATATATATATATATATATATATATATATATATATATATAATATATATAATATAATATATATATATATATATATATATATATATTAGTCTTCGTTTGAAAATTTTCAATATACGTGCTGAAGAGGAAATAAATTAAAGTATCATAGTTTTAGTGAACTTCAATATAAGTGAAAAATAGGGAAATATTCGAATTTAAGTCTATATCTAAAATAAATACTAAGAAAATAGTTTTCATAAAAAAAAAAAATTAATGTATGTCAATTTTCTTCATCTTCTTCTTCATCTCCTCTTGCAAGTTCCTCTATAACATGATCTGCAAAGTCTGTAGGGTTTTTCTTATATTTATAAGCAGCATCTATGGCATCTTTGAAAAGCTGGAAAAAAAAAAATAAATAAATAAAAAAAAAAAAAAAAAAAAAAAAAAAAAAAAAAAAAAAAAAAAAAATATATATTATATATATATATATATATATATATATATATATATATATATATATATTATATATATATATATATATATATATATATATATATATATATATATATATATATATATATATATATACCTTTTTTTTTTACCTTCTCACCCCCTGACCACCCCACGCTGGGGAGGCCTCACTTCGCTAATGAAGGCCTCCTCCAGAGATCACTCAAGGCAGAGATGTTCCAGAAGATTCTGGGGCGAGAATTAGAAGGACAGAGTAACAGGAAGTGCAACACGGTCTCCGGGGCCTCTCTGCATCTGGTACAAGTGGGAGATGTTGTCTGGTTTATATTGTATTTGTGTTTGTATTGTTGTAAGTTTGGATGGTGCCCACATCTCAGCCTTGATAGGGAGATTTGTGAGTGTCTTGGAAGGTTGTTGAAGTCGGGATTTATTTCGGGAGGGTGTGTGTTAAGAATGTTGTTTGGTGGTCTGTTTGTCAAGTAGGAATGTGTTAGATGAGTATGAATATGTTTGGTTATTGTGGTGTTTGGAGGGGATGGGGGGATGTGATTTAGGATTGGTTTGTAGAAGGTAGCTGTGGATGATGGTGGTTGTTTTAGTCTGTGTTCGGTTGGATGTAGGAGAGTTTGGTGACACGGATGTGTGGGTTGAAGGGTTTTTGCGTAGAATTGAGTGCCTATCATTTCGAGGTGGTTAATTAGAGGTAATATTTTGGTTTCATTATGTAAGTGTTGTTGAGGGGTTGTGGGTGTACATCCGATAATGGTGCGGAGGGCTCTATTTTGTTATTTGAAGTTTCTTAAAGTTTTGTTTGGAGAGTATTGGGTGCCAGGCAGGGGAGGCATAGTTGATGGTAGGGCGGATAAATTGTTTGTAGATGGAAATTGAGGTTTGTATGTTGTTGTTAATGTCTGTGTTGGCCACTGTTTTGAGAATGTTGAGTTTTCTATTTGCGGCTGTTGTGGTGTTTTGGATGTGTTTGGTGAAGGTGAGGTGGGTGTCGAAGGTTAGGCCGAGAATTTTTTGGGTTTTGTTGAGGGGTGTGGGTGTGTTATTTAGGAGAACTTGTGGGTGGGTGTTGGATAGGTATCGGTCTGTTGTTATGAGGGTTATGGAGGATTTGTTTGGGAATGCCATCATCCGGTTTTCTGTTAGCCATGTTTGCATTTGTGCTAAGTAATTTTGTGTGATTGCTGTTTGCGGTATATATATATATATATATATATATATATATATATATATATATATATATATATATATATATATATATATATATATATATATATATATATATATATATATATATATATATATATATATATATATATATATATATATATATATATATATATATATATCGTGGGTGTACTGGCAAAACTGATCAAGTGAAAAAACCATGTTTGTGTGAAATATGGATTGAGCGGAGACCCCAGCCTCGGCTAGAATCAAGGAAAACCTGGGTTTACCTGTCGGGGTTAAGTGCAAATTATATTTATTACTAGTGGATTAAATCGAACAAAATATAAGAAAACTAAGATTTTAATTCTATTACTACTTCGTTACATTTTGGGTGTGGCAAAATGATTGCAACGTAAAAGAGGAAACAAACAATTCATTCACTTAAATCACTATTTACTATCAGAATCTTCTTGAACATTTACATAAGTTTTAGAATTTGGGGGAAGTGAAATGTTCAGCAACAGAGGGCTGTGACATTAAATATTACTACTCTAAGATTGTATTTAAAAAAACATTAGCATTTCAACATTCTTCGGCAATAGTTTGATTCTATCTTTTTGAATTGATTTGCTTACTTTGAATTCTCTTTCACTGGCACTGGAGTCTTGCTGGTTAGCAAAAATATACTCTTGTCATTTTGCTAGTGTGGGGAGATCCTTCTTGTTTGCCTTCCATATGGCCAAAAGAGTCGTCGTTGATGTTAATTTTTTCATTTTACCTAAGTAAACCTGTTGAATCACTATTGTGAATCAAAAATATTTTGTAAAATTTTTTGTAGTTTTTTCAAACTTTTTTTTTTTATACAAAATCTGTAATTTTCGGTAATTTTTTTCTGAAAAAATGCATTTAAAAAAATTTAAGTGAATGTTGGCTATTCTATTCCTTTTTTATAATTAAATTAATCTCAATTAAAATTATATCTAATTTTTTTAACATAAAATTTCAGTGCTTTTGATCTCTTTACAAATTTACAACCCCAGCCAGAGTCCCGGCCCCGGCCAAACTTTGGAGACCCTGGTCCCGGTCTCGGCAAAATTTTAACCCCAGTCGGTCCCTAGTGTGAAATCATAATTTAAAGTTTAAATTAGTACAAAAAATCAGGATTTAATATTTCTTGGATATTTTATTAAATCCTGATTTTTCGTACTATTTAGAACTTTAAATTGTGATTTCACAAAAAACTTTGTTCTTTGACTTGGTCAATTTTACCAGTACACCCACGATATATATATATATATATATATATATATATATATATATATATATATATATATATATATATATATATATATATATATATATATATATATATATATATATATATATATATAATATATATATATATATATATATATATATATATATATATATATATATATATATATATATATATATACCCCTTGATTAACGCATCTAATTGATCCTTTGATATACCGGGTACATCAAAACTGCGTTTAATCAAACTTAATAAGCAAGGGTATAAATTGCAACTGATACACATTTTTTTTTTTTTTTCGAAAATGAATGTAAATTCAAAATAAATGTTTTCTGAAATAAAGTAAATATTGCACGGTAGAGTACTATTTATACATAAAGATTAGTTTTAGCAATGTCTGCCTGAAGAGCAGTCTGAACAGTTTAATTTTTCTTGTCAGCATAAATTCTACAAAACGAGCAATCTGACTCTCAAGACCACGGCAAACAAGCCTACTCCAATTAACATCTACGTCTATATCCATTATTTTTTTATGATTACTAAATATCTTATCGAGTTCGTTAAGTGTTTTCTCCCCTGGAACATCAATTTCATGTATCATTTGTTAATTTTCTTCAAATGCTTATTCTTCCTTTTTCAAAATCATAATCCTTAAAGAATTGTAAATTTGAATCCAAAAATTCACAAACATTTGCTGCTTCAACACATCAATAGCAATGGTCTTCAGCTAATAAACTGTCCGCTACTTTCAAACTCAATTAACCCTCTGTCTCTGCGACGTGACGTTAGGGCACTATCTTTCCTATAGATACTACAGCGGCAGCTGCTCGAGGGAATTGGCCCCTCGCATTCCACTATTATTGCATCGCCTTCGTGGCAAAAGGTGTGTTTTGCTTTCGTAAGGACAGAATTATTATTTTTTTTTTTTTGCATATTAAAAGTTTTTAATTGGCGTGTCTGAGAAAAGCACCGTCGACGACGCTAGCTATAACTGATTATGAAGTCTATAGTTATTGAGTACTGTCCAAACTAAGTTCTGAAACAGTTTTCGTCAAAAAAAAAAAAAAAACAAAAAAAAAAAAAAAAAACGCGGCCGTCAAATCATTTAATACACGTCATCATCAACGGAGTTGAATTTCGTATTGCTAAGAAAATACTGTAGGTATATTCCACAGTAATGATTCAAAAAAAAATCTTGAAGATTCTTGGGCGAAGTGTTCCATGAATAAAAACCTTTAACTACAGCTTGAACAATCTTTATTCTCCCTGCAGCGAGACTTAGCCTAATCCTGTAAATCTGAAATGCTCACATGGTTTAAAAAAAAAAAAAAAAACAAAGTTACTCTTATATTAAAATGTTTTGGAAACCTTATGTAAAAAATATTTGTAGAAAATTTATTACCTACTATTATTTAACAGTTTTTGACAATAAATTAGATTTAAATGAGGTAAATATTAACGAATTTGCTTCTTTAATTTGTTTGAATTTTCATTGGTTCCAATAATTTTAATTGTGGTTGTCGCCAAAATCTTTTAAAGATCTTTATTTGCCACATTGTTATACCTTGTTGTCCCACCTATGATTAGCTTGATAGTGATTAAAATATCCAATTGTTTACATTTGTATTTGTATTCGTTCATATTGATAAGGGGAGGGAGTTCCGGTTCTACTCTTCTTTTGGATAGTTTGGATATGGTTGAGAGTAAGGATAAAAGACTAATATACTGTCCACTACTTTCAAACTCATTTAACCCTCTGTCTTTGGTACTACAGCATCAGGTGCTCAAGAAAATTGGATTTTCTCATTCCACTACTATTGCGTTGTCCTCGTAGTATTCAAGGGTGCCTTGCTTTCCCATGAATTTTAAGCGAATATTGTAAGCCCCATTGTGGTGCCTCTTTTTCCAAACACCTATATTCTGTGAAACTCTATGCCATCATCTCTCTCTCTCTTTCCGCTACATTTAATCTACCTCTCTTTAAAGCCTTAGTCTGCGCTCACCTGAGAGATTTGAGTTAGGCTCGGGTTAGGGTAGGTTTTTTTTTATTTTATTTTATATTTTTGCCACCTTCTATATAAGGGATCTGCGTCTCACTGTAGCAAAAAAAAAAAAAAAAAAAAATATATATATATATATATATATATATATATATATATATATATATATATATATATATATATATATATATAATATATATATATATATATATAATATATATATATATATATATATATATATATATATATATGCTAGCTGATCCTACAAAAATAAAGAATGTTAAAGGTTTTTGGTGTATTATTTTAAAAAATCTGGATGCACCCGAATATAAACTCAGATTTTGACCTTCATTAAAGGTTTTGCTTTCGCATGAAGAATTTAAAAGACGCGTTAATCGAACCTTTCTGTTCATTAATGGATGGTCACATTAAACAGAATAAATAAACAAACAAAGTTATTCAAGGTTATATAATATATATATATATATATATATATATATATATATATATATATATATATATATATATATATATATATATATATATATATATATATATATATATATATATATATATATATATATTTTTTAATAAAAGTTCACATCTCACGGGCACAGCCCTATTCGAGGAGAAGAACTTTCTAGGTAGTATATACCTAGGATCCCGAAGTGGGATCGAACCGGCGCCCTCAAGCACGTGAGTCAATCACCCTATATATATATATATATATATATATATATATATATATATATATATATATATATATATATATATATATATATATATATATATATATATATATATATATATATATATATATATATATATATATATATTAACCACAAACCATGGAGTGAAATAGTACAGGACAGTGTGATAACTGCCCTATGACATTTCAAAAGGAGATCGCAGAGAAAAAGCTCATAGATAACAGCCATGCAGACTAACTCAAACTACCTCCCTGAGTGCACTCAAGACACAGGGTAAAAAGGTCAATTACTATTTCCTTTAACCACAGATAATATACGTAAGTATAAAACCACATAAACCATGTTGTGAAATAGTACAATTTCTTATTCTGCTATCGGGGATTCGAACCCTGGCCTATAGGCTGGGAAGACAGCTTATAGGTCAGTGTGTTACCTCTACGCTATGACAATTCAAAAGTATCATAGTGCATAGGTAACACTCTGTCTTACTAGCTTAGAGGTCAGGGTTCGAATCCCTGATAGTGGAATAAGAAATTGTACTATTTCACTCCACGGTTTATGTGGTTTATATACTTACGTATATTATCTGTGGTTAAAAGGGATAGTAACTGACCTGTTTACCCTGCGTCTTGAGTGCACTCCGGGAGGTCCTTCGAGTTAGTCTGCATGGCAGTTGTCTATGAGCTTTCTCTCTGTGATTTCCTTTTGAAGTGTCATAGCGCAGTGGTAGCAGTGGTCTTACCAGATTAAGAGGTCAGGGTTCGAATCCCCGATAGTAGAATAAGAATATAGTATATATATATATATATATATATATATATATATATATATATATATATATATATATATATATATATATATATATATATATATATATATATATATATATATATATATATATATATATATATATATATATATATATGGTATATATATAAACTGGGGTTGGGCAAAACATATGGTTACACCTGGAAAAATTCACGACAGTAATGACAGGTATGCTATATCTGGGTTTGTATGTGGCGCTGTCATTATGCAGAAGGCAATTACTATTATAAGCTCGTCTTCACGTTTCACGCATCATTTGTCGTCAAGACAGCGTTCTGTACATTGAGTGAATCATGGCGGAGCTGACGGAATTCCTAACGCGCCCAAATTTTTTGGGCTCGTATGATGGGTGCCTCTGTAACCAAAGTAGCGGAAGTGTTTGTGGAATCATAGTATCAAAAACTATGACGGAGCACAGGAGGACTGAAAAACAGCATTCGACAAATACCAGAGTGGACGGAAATGTGTGTTGAATGACAGAATCAGATGAACATTGTAATTATATCAGAAGTCTACTGCTCCAAAGATTGATGCCAAGCTGAATACCGTGCTCAAAATCCTATAGCACCAAAATAAAAAATAAAAAAAAAATTAAAAAAAAAAAAAAAAAACGAAATGAACAAAGCAAGGTTTGTATGGACGAGCCGCCATTCGAAAATCACCCGTCATTACTCAAAACGTTGGTAAGAGTAGACAGTGGTGTTAAATGCATAAAAACTGAACTATGGAGTAATTGAAAATCATTTGGTCGGGATGAGTCGAGCTTTACTCTTCGACCTCTGGCCGAATGTACGTCTGAAGAAAGCTGGGAAAAGCATACAATGCAGGTGTTTGACACGCACAGTGAAACACGTCGGGGGTTTAGTCATGATATAGGGAGCCATATCGTGGTTTTCTGCCGGACCTATCATTGCCCTGCAAGGTATTGTCACTGTCAACTACTAAAAGACCATTTTGGATGACCATGTCCACCCTATAGTGCAGTTTTTGTTCCCTGTTTGTGATGCTGTTTACCAGTATAACAAATACCTTGTTTAAACAGCTAAAATCATCCAGGACTAGTTTTCTAAGTACGAGGGTGAAGTTTCAAATTTGCCATTGTCTCCACAATTGCCGATCCCAATATTATTGAGCCCTTTGTTGGCAGTGCTGGGGACAAATGTTTGAGTGCGTTATCCACCTCCATCATTATTAACGAAACTTGCCACTGTTTTGCAGGAAGAATGGTACAAGATTCCCATAAAAACTATATAGGACCTCAATTTATTAATTCCTAGAAGAATGCAAGCAGTTCTGGATGCAAAGACATATTAGACAAGGTTATTTGTGTTTGAGTGTTTCCATATTTTGTCCAACCCCTGTATATATATATATATATATATATATATATATATATATATATATATATATATATATATATATATATATATATATATATATATATATATATATATATATATATATATATATATATATATATATATATATATATATATATATATATATATATATATATATATATATATATATATATATATATATATATATATATATATATATATATATATATATATAATTACACACTGTTTGCAATATATACCTTTACAACGTTGGTACCTTTTGAAGCAGATACATAATATAGAGGCATGTTATTCTTCTCTGGAAATGCGAAACTCTTTCCAGCAATGTCTTCATTTTCTTGAAAATTTGAAAATAAATTGTATTAAAATGCAGAAAAAAAAATTATGGGCTGAAAGCATTTAAAATTTAAAAACTTTTGCATTTAAAATTTAAAAACTTAAAACTTTTAAAATAAAAAAAAAAAAAAAAAATATAAATATATATATATATATATATATATATATATATATATATATATATATATATATATATATATATATATATATATATATATATATATATATATATATATATATATATATATATATATATATATATATATATATACTGGAAATTAAGATGGAACCATCACAATCAACTTACAAATTTGAAAGCAACTTACTTACAGAGTTCAAGTTTCACCAGTTAATTAACAAAGTACGGTAATCGTTTTATTAATAAAATGGAAGAGAAGTTTCAAAAACTATTCAAAATAAGAGTTTTATATGCTCATGATGAAGTCTTTCAGACCAATTTGAATTTATATACTCCTATATTTATCGCAAAAGAATACCTAAATTTTTCATAATGATCTTTGGTTATAAATGAAATAAAGCAAATAAAAATTATAAACTACAAACAAAGTGCATACAATTTTGCAATGAAAGGAGAAACATAGCAAGGTTACAGTAATAAAACAATGAGTTTCCTTGAAGAAAAACCTTTGTATAAGGAGCAATCAAACGATATAAAAGCTTTGCAATTATTAGTTATAAAAAAGATAGAAGAATTTGACACTACAGCCCGTATGGCACCTTAGACTGAACTATGGTGCCGTTGTCTTCTGCCACTTGTCATACAAAATGTAAATGTTTCAAACCTATTATTCACATGACGTACATAATATAAATGAGCATTCCGTTCATTTCCAAGTCAAAAATAATATTAATTTTTTTTCATTCTTAATTGAATGAAAAGCTGTGCGAACCTTGCAACACAAACAGAACTTATTAATTCTACAAATAATATAATAATAAAGACGCGAGAAGATGCTTTTTCTACGTTAAAAAACATGTGGTTATACGGAATAAATAAAACTATAAAGCATAATAATCACTAAAATAAAAGCATAATAATCACTAAAATAAAAGCATAATAATCACTAAAAAGTATGTTCAGAAAAAATTGGAAAAACGGATGAGATACGAAGGTGGATGGAAGAAAAGAAAGTTTTCAATTAACTCCAGAAAAGGAGTTCAGATTTGACAAAGGGTAATAATAAAACAGGAAAAATATTTTACGAATATCAAAATGAATAGAATTAAAAAATTAGTCACATCAAAGATAAAGGAAAAAGCAAGCAGGTCTTAGATCTGCCATATATATATATATATATATATATATATATATATATATATATATATATATATATATATATATATATATATATATATATATATATATATATATATATATATATATATATATATATATATATATATATATATATATATAACCTACCATCAATTTTATTTACAGCGCAAAGAGCTGGTATCTCTGGGCGGTGTTCTCGTAGTTCCTTATACCAAATAGGAAGGTTCTTATACGTAACTTTTCTAGTTCCATCAAATACCAAAATAGCAGAATGTGCCTATATATATATATATATATATATATATATATATATATATATATATATATATATATATATATATATATATATATATATATATATATATATATATATATATATATATATATATATATATATATATATATATATATATATATATATATATATATATATATATATATATATATATATATATATATATATATATATATATATATATATATATATATATATATATATATATATATATCAAAACCTTGTGTTGCAAATTCATTAACTGTTTTTAAAATTTATCGTTACTTTACTATTTTTAATGAATTTCTTAAACTTCGAATTATCATAAATAAAAATAAATTCTATAAAGCGATGTCAAGTTTTTAAAAAGAAAACTTTTGGCATTTTCCTATTTTGAATGTCTTGCCTCATATTTCCATGTATGAATGCTTTTTTTATGACCTCATAACTGTACACTTCTATTTATTAATGTTTGAGGTTTTATTATTTTAAAAGTATGGTATTTTTTAGCTTCTCCCTATTTCAAATTGGGTAACACTTTGAAATAACGAACTATTTTTAATCCTAATTGCTCCAAGTTAGAACAGATTGCTAAAGAGTATAATATTTTTTGCCTAAATTCTGATATTTTATTGTTATTAACAAAGAAATTGTAGTGTCAATAAAAAAAGGCTTCTTGCTCGAACTTCAAATTTTATTAAGGATTTTAAAACTTTCAAACATGAATTCTCTTTAATTATAAATTTGAATTAAATTTAAAATTTCCACACCCTATAAAATTTATGTTAACATATAATAACTCACAATGCTTAAAAAATATACAGTTAAACCATTTACTACACAATATCAGATTTAGAATTTAAGGTAATTTTTATGTGCTATTAAGATTTATTATTAGTGTACCCCATTATTTTATAAACGGTTTATATTAGATACAGTAAAATATTAAAAATATACCTGGTGATAGTATGATGCATGCATTGTTTGAAATCTTTCCTGACCAGCAGTATCCCAAAAATCTAAGGATATATATATATATATATATATATATATATATATATATATATATATATATATATATATATATATATATATATATATATATATATATATATATATATATATATATATATATATATATATATATATATATATATATATATATATATATATATATATATATATATATATATATATATATAATATAAAAGTAAAGTATAAAACACACTACAACTCACGCCAAGCGTGTTAATTAATTAGTTAATTAATCCATCAACACCCTAAATGAATCGCTTATTTAAAACACAAAGAAGGAAATCCTATGAGACCAATTATAATTAGTTCAATGGGACAATTTAATACAGTTTCGATAAAAATTTAGTAAAAATGTTGTCATCTTTGATTGGAACAATTTCATCAGTCCATTTAAATAATAGCATGATTTAAAATATATATTAAACGTTCGATATAACAATCAATTTATATTGGTTAGCTATGATGTAAAATTGTTATTTACAACACCCTACATAAACGAGCGAACCATTTCTTGATTTTTTGGAAAATAAATTTCAACATTTGAAGTTGGAAGTGGAAGGTACAATCATAATTGAATTAATAAAATTATGGGTTTTTTAATGCAAAGTTTTACTTCATTTAATACTGTACGTATTACAGTCAAATCCTATTTCTCCCATTTTGGCAAATTTATGCATGGAATTTTTTTTACTGTAATATTTTGTTAACAATTTTACCAAGGGATATGATTTAATTTCGATATATAAACGATATTTTACGATTATGGCCTACTTCATACAAAGTAGATAATTTTACAAGTATAAATAATTTAATAACCAGCATAAATCTACCATATAGAAAGAGTAGAATAAAAGGGTTCCAATCCTTGATATATTGATTCTTAAGAGCTGTTAATCAATTTAAATTTAGTATTTATAGAAAACCCACAGATGCAAATTCATATGTTCATTATTATTCAGGCATTATGTATCAGTGAAAGAGAATTTTTGTCATCTACGTACTTTAGAGAATTACAGTTGGTGAGTCTAGAGTTTTATGACAACATATGAATATGATTATGGAAATTGATATGAAGTTAAAATAGGGACATTCTCTGTGAGATCAAACAATTTTGTTTAAAAAATACACCCTCATTTCTCAGAACTTGTTTATTTTTGGCATACAAGGTTGTTTTGGTCCCAGAATTCATTTCTGAAAGTTTTAGGTCAATCTGACCAGTTGGTCAAAAGTTATGACCTCGGTGATTTTGAGCTGTCACTGAAGAAGGTCACTTGCTTTCAATCTCTATAACTTGAGTAACACTAATAATAAATTTAAAATTTTTACATATATAGAATCGGAAAAGACCAAGGAATTCAAATATGTAAGTTCTATAAACATAAGTTTAAAAATGAAAAAGTTATCTTTTGACCAACTTTTGAGGTCAAGATTTGACTCTTGTAATTTTTTTGACAGAAAAAATTACAAATGCCAATCATGTTAAAAATTTTGTGGCTAATTAGTTTTCGTAATTTCAATTATTTTACAACGGGAAATTACTTACCAACAAGTACAGCTTGTTCCATCAATTGTCGTTCGATATCGATAAAGAGTCAAAGCATACGTTGATAACTGTTGATGCTGGTAAGCATCCATTAAAAACCTCTCCAAAAGTCTGAAATAATATATATATATATATATATATATATATATATATATATATATATATATATATATATATATATATATATATATATATATATATATATATATATATATATATATATATATATATATATATATATATATATATATATATGATGGGTAAATCCAAATTTGAGTTTTTTTCCATGGATTTGGATTCAGATTTTAGCTGGATTCGGATTTTCTTCAGATACAAAGGTCCTGGATTTGGATTCAGATTTTGTAAATCCAAAATTTAGGTGGATTCAATTGATTCAAAGTTTACAGTTTTCCTTTCATTTACAGTAACACAAAAATTTAAACAATCTTCACTTTTCTCCTATTGATAAAAATTTCTGGCCTCTTCCCAAAAGCATCTCTAAAAACTTCCGTAAATCTGCTTTTCTCCCTCTTATTGACTCTGACTGTACTGTAGATAACAATCCTTTCTGAAAAAGTTAATCTCTTCAACCTCTTTTCTTCATTTAATTCCACTTGGACGATATAGCATCACTCATCTTAATAATTCTCTCAGGTGCTCTATGACTCTACCTGTAATCACACAGGATTGGTGCATGAGATCCTGAGATCTATGGATTGCATTCCTCCTCGTGTATTGAGGGAGTGTAAGCCTGAGCTAGCGCATCTCCTCGTTCAACTTTACTCTCTATGCCTTAATACTAATACTTTTCCTCTGTGTAATAGGGCGCATTGTTCAGTCGACCAAAAAGAAAAATATATGATCTTTCTAACTATCGTCTAATAGCTCCCACTTGTAATTCTGTATAAAATCTTTGAAACACTCTTCAACTCTCATTTCTTGGATAACACTGACTTGAGGCCTTTTGCCTTTTGAAAATACTGGTAGTCTTGTGTGGTGGTGTTTGAGATATCCAAAGCTTTTGACAATTTATGACAAATGTCACCACTATCTAAGTTCACAGCCTTTGAATTTCTTCCTTCTCTTTGCATACTCATGTCTAGTTTTCTCTTGAATCATTCCATTTCAGCACTTTTTGGTGAAATTACCTTTCCTGTTCATTGTGGTGTTTCTCAAGGTTCTGCTATCTCCAACTTTATTCTTATTTTTCATTAACGATCTTCTCTGCAGCACTTCTAACTCCATACATTCTTATTCTGATGACTGAACTCTCCATTTTTCCACTCATTTCATATCAACTCCTTCTTTTGCATCTAGGGTTGCATCTTGCCGATCTGGAAAGGATTCCCAAAAGGGGAGGGATGCCTCAACCTTGTAAAATTCAGCTCATTAAAATCTCAATGTCTTCACATTTCTCTTAGCTTTCCGATCTCCTTCAACGGTTCATCTTGGCCTGAGCATAAACCAAAAATTGTCTTTGAAACCTCATATCATAAAGGTTACTAAGACGGCCTCAAAGAAGTTGGGAGTTCTGTTTAAATTGGGAATTTTTTTTACTTCCGAGCAGTTACTCCAGTTATATAAGAGTCTTATCCACCTATGTATGGAGTACTTTTATCAAAGCTTTGTACCAGAAACTATCAAAGACTTTCGAATGTCCAGCGCGATAACAAGAGATTCACCGAAATGCCGTAGAGCGGAAGACCAAGAGTCAGAGAGAAGGGAAAGATCACCAGTCGAGCGTTTCTTACGAAAGTCATACTGGCGATCAGAGATAAGATTTGAAGAATTGAGATTTTTCCAAATTTTCCAGTTAACGATAGATTCGAAAACTTTAGAAAGAACGGAGGTTAAAAAAAATGGCATAGTAGTTGGAGGATTCAGATTGGTCCTCCTTTTACGGAACCGGCTGAATGAATGCATGTTTCCAGCAAGAAGGGAAGATTGAAGTAAAAAGACAGCTCAACAAAATAGTTTACCAAATCAGTGCAAGCTCAGAAACACAAGTTTTGAGAACCAGAGGAGGGATACCATCAGGACAGTATGTCTTTTTAGAGTAAATCTAGAGTAGAATTTAGAGTCTTTTTAGAGAGTTTTTTTTGCGCAACTTCCTTTGCGCATATGTGTTTATTAATAAGTTTGTTTTTTTTTGCGCCTGCGCTCTCTGCCTCTAATCTTAAATTATGTTTGTATCTTCATCCAGCCCCCATCCTTTTAAATAAGTGCGTTCTTCATATAATCATTTTTTACTTTGCTATTTTTTCAATTGCACTTGATAAGAGAGTTTTAGTTAAAAACTCTGAAATATTGCGCCGTTTTAAATTTAACCTTACTTCTATTCTTTTCGTTTTTAATGTTTTATTATCAACGTCTCCCCCTTTTACCTATTTATTGTTTTATCCTACTGGTTTTAAAAGATATATAATAAAAAAAAATAAAATATATATATATATATATATATATATATATATATATATATATATATATATATATATATATATATATATATATATATATATATATATATATTAACAGCACTCACAGGCAGAACCCTTTTCAAGGAGGGGGTATAATTAAAAGATAAAAAAAAAAAAAAAACACTCAAATCCTGAACCTAACGTAGATCCCACAGGTAGGCGTAGACAGAGCATTTACAGAGGTTTTTGTATAAATACAGCAGGAAAAACAAGATGGAGAGTTCCACAGAACAGAGGTGGTTGGAAAGGAGGTACCACAACTTCAAGACTTGAGTTTGCAATGCTCACACAGAGTTCATGTGCAAGTAAGGCACCCATTGTGCTGCGAGGGCAACTCAATGGTGGTGGAATGCGAGAGGTCAACTCTCTCGAGCACCAGCCATTGTAGTACCTATAGAAAAGAGAGTGCGCTAACGTCACCTCGCAGAGAAAGAGGGTCAAGGGAGTTTGAAAGTAGGGGACAGTTTATTAGTCTTTTAACCTTTAGACTCAACCTTATCCAAATGAAGGGTGGAACCGGAACCACCCCAAATGTGAGAGCAGTACTCCATGCAAGGACAGAGAAGACCATTATATAATTGTATTAACTGTTTAGAAGAAAAACCCGCAATCTGAATAGAACTCTCAGCCTTTTAGAGGCTACCTAAAGATAATTTTTTGTTTATGTTCAGGCCAAGAATATTTATGTTGTTCACAGGTGAGACGAAAGAGCCATTGAAGGAGATAGGAAAGTTGGGAGGTGTTTTTGAGAGAGATGTGAAGTTGAGTTTTCAAAGAGTTGAATTTCACAAGGTTGCGGTAGCCCCAGCAGGAAATTCCATCCATATCAGCAAGACTGGAATCAGAAAGTAGAAAATGAGAAACAACTCTAGAAGCAAAAGAGGGAGCAGATTTGAAATGCGTAAAGGAATGAAGAGTTGGTCGTCAGTAAAAGAATGAACAAGTACAGTTGAGGAAAAGTAAGAATAAAGTAGGAGATACAACAGAACCCTGTGGAACGCCACATTTAATATTTAATATATATATATATATATATATATATATATATATATATATATATATATATATATATATATATATATATATATATATATATATATATATATATATATATTAGGGATGGAGCGATACCAAAAAATACCGATACCGATACCGATACCTAAAAATTACCAGATACCGATACCGTATCGGTATCGGAAAATATGCCGATACTATACCGATACCGATACTTTACTCTTATCCAAAATTTTGCCGATACCGATATATATCGGAAAATATGCCGATAATGCCGATACCGATACTTCACTCCATCCCTATATATATATATATATATATATATATATATATATATATATATATATATATATATATATATATATATATATATATATATATATATATATATATATAATGTACCTCGGTTACCATCTTAATATGTTACTAATGGATTAAATTAGAGATTAAAATAAAAATAAACTATTTAAAAAAACAAATCAAATGGTATGAAGGAAGTGACATGAAAATAAATGGAAAAGCACTTTTGTGCATTCAGGGAAAGCAACATATCAATGTTCTGAAAACAAAATTATCGGGAAGCGATGTGGCAAAATATTATGCAATCTTAATAAAAAATTTCATAATTTAATTAAGTAATTAAATAAATTAACAAGCATAACAAGTTGATCTTTGCTATACAAAGAGTTAACTGTCCTAATTTGACCAAAATATGATCTGTAGTTACAGAGATATAGAATATAAGCCAAAAAAAATGCAATTAACAGTTAATTAGTAATCAATTGAAAATTTGTAAAATCAAGAAAAACAATGTTTCATGGTATTCGAAACTCTACAGTCAAAGAAATTGAACATCAAAGAAATGAAAGCCAATAGGATTAAGTTACTTTAAAAAATCTGGTATCGGTATCGGTCAATTTTGCCAATACCGATACCTAAAAATATATATACTAATACTTACTGATAACGATACTTTAATATATTCTAAATATATATATATATATATATATATATATATATATATATTATATATATATATATATATATATATATATATATATATATATATATATATATATATATATATGAGTAGCTTTAATACTTAATAATGTACTAACCTTTACAGTGCAGTGCTTTTCACAAATCAAAAATCATGATTCGATAACCAAAATAAAACAACGAAAGTTAACAGTTTCAGCTTGATGATTAAATACAGTGCATAATTTGACAATTCTGGTGAATTTTCTAACTTCAGTGTACATCTGACAAATAAACATGCTCAACATATTCTAAAGGTAATGAAAAGTTATGAGTTTCATGCAATAATAAAAATAATCTGAATTTTTTACAACCAAGTTGTAAAAAATATTCCAATTCAGACTCCATTTATTTTGTTTTTAACTCCCAACTATAAAACACTTAAGATTTTCAACACTGACTCTTTACATGGAATCTTTGATTCTGGCTTAATCTCCATTAGAATTTGTGACTCCAATTCAAACTCTAACTACCTAAAATTTTTCAATTTCATTACGTAAAACTCATTTATATTTCTGAATGTAAGATATTTCAACTTGGTTTTATAATTCAAAAGATTTCTCTTTGCTACAAGAATTAATAACCATTTGCAGTTTCTTTTTTTTATATGTTTAAATGAAATTTTATTTGTCATTTTTCAAATTTATAAAGTAAAGTTATTTAATAGTACTATGCAAACATGGAAATATTTAAAACTTAATTACTACTTGCATACTAATAAAATTGCATAGATTACTTAATGTCTAGGTTAATGAATTTCTAATGTGCCGAGGAAAAAGTGTAAAACTTTATATTAAAAATTATTATGAAAAAAAAAATCCTGATGTGCTCATAATAAACCTCAAACTAAAATATCACAAGAGATTACATTTTTATTGCCTATATATATATATATATATATATATATCAGATGATACTAGGTTTGATGAAGAACTTCATTTGAAAAGCTGACACTGACCTAATTTCTTAAAACAAGATTGCTACTCATCTCATACCCATACTCTTCAGTCTGTACACACTTTCATGTTTTCACATATTCAACACATAGGTCACAATTTTAAATTAAATAAAAAATAACCACATTCGTTTCTTCTGTATAGTTACAATGCCACATCTTAAAAATCCAGCAACCGAAGTTTGGGTTGTAATTCATAAGTTAAGAATCCCTGGTTCAGGCCATATCTTATTAATATGATTACATCAATAAATAGATCAAATAGCTCTAATATCTAATGTCCACGTATACTAGATATCTAAAGGGTCATAACATTGCTATAATAGCAGTTTAAGGAAATTTTTTTTAAAAAAAAAAAAAAAAAAAAAAAAAAAATTTTTTTCATTTTTTTTTTTTTTTTTTTTTTTAAACTGGTATTTTCTAATTGTGGCATATTCAACAAAGTGCTTGTGGAGAAAAGAGTGATAAGTAGATTCATTTCATCAACATCACTGAAGAAATTTGTTTACATTGAGACAACTGATTCCATGTCACTTGTAAATTCTAACCCAAACTCCCAAACTTCACAGATCTAAAATTATTTGAAAAACTTATGAAAGTGATCCTTCTGAGTGCAGAGAGTAATAGTAATTATAATAAATTAAAATTTATTATGGCAGTGAAGTAGTTTCAACAATATATTTAATAGGTTTACTTCTAATTCCACTACTAAAAATTTTATATAGTACTAATAGTGAAGAACATTAAAGAAAGCATAAATTGTGATAGTGAACAAAAGCAAGACTATAAATTTATTTTAAGTAATATTAAAATTAATATAATTTTTAATAATAATAATATAGTTATTTATATCCATTTGATGGGAAGAGAAATTGTAATAATCAAACTTACTTTGACTTTCCAACAGCACTATCTCCAAGGCATATTACTTTAACAGCTAATTCCCCTCGTTTTGTTTCAGCATCATAATCAAGTTTTGTGCTTTCTCCAAGATTATCAGTTTCAGTATTTTCATTTGGCATTGTTTTTATTAATATCTTTAAAAAAATTAATAATAATAAAATATTAAATAAGGTATGAAATCTTCATAGTCCAGAGAATCAATCTTATGTCATGATGGGTATATTATTGCTAAAAACATTTACTTCTACTTATAAAAACATTTATTCACTGATTATAATGCAGTGTATTAATAAAGCAATCAAGCTGTAATGATTTACATATAAGAACCTTTCATATTAACAAGCTAATTGACTTGGACCTTATTCATTAATCATTCCGTCAATGCAGTTTTTTTTTTTTAACCACCTAAGATCTGGCATTAACTTTACAATTATATCTTTAAGGTAATATATATCAGTTTATGGTAATATATATTTATTAATTTTTAAAATATTTTTTCTTTTTTTTTTATGTACTTTAATTAACTATGAAAAGATCACTTCGGGTGGAGGGAATTTAGATCACGGCTAGGAAGAGTTAAGTTTATAAGTGAAACTTACTTTTATATTATTTATCTCTCTATTTAATTAATATAAGCAGCCTGAAACCAGTGTGTTATTGGGAGGTCAAGGGGCCGGTCCCTGAATCTTCAATTTACTTCTGGAAAATATTACCATCAAAAGGTGAGAAAATTTCTTTTATTAATCTTAGTTCCTAACTTAACTCTTGACTCACTGTGTTTAGGTATAAATTAATAATTAATTATTATATTTTTTTATACCATACCCCGGTTTTCTTGATTAACTTTATTTTTGGTATAGGGAACAATTTCCTTTATAAGTAATCTTAATCAAAGATTTACTTAACTTAGGCATCTGCCAGAGTTAGGTTGACTGAGGTAATAAAAATATTCATACCATATTTTTTTTCGTAGTACTAGATCAAATTATTACCAAAAACAAAAAAATAAAAATATCCCTGACCCATAAGGGTTATAAAAAATTTTTATATTTAATTACCCCCAAAAATCAGGGGTTACAGCAGAGGAGCCCCCAGAATTATAAGTTCCTATACTATATGTTTCTCATGTTTGGGGGGTTATTTTTTTTCTCTATTAGGCTTTTTTCTCTATCTGAAATCAAATTTTTGGGTAAATTGAAGTGTGCAAAATGATTTTGTACATATAAGACACCAAAAAAACTGGAAATTAGAAAAATTACAATTATATCATTAGGCAGGAGTGGGCAACCTTTTCCAGGGTATTTTCACGGTAATGTTCCATGAAATCAAATGTGACGTCATGCTTAAGTCGGCTGGAAGAAAAATATCTTGAAGAATCTTGAATATTAATGGAACACTTCGTTTTAGTGTATATAAACAAACGTAAATATATTTTAAAATCTAATTTATTCAGTCAATTAATTAGGCAATACTTTAGTGACGAGGCCCGAATTTTTTTTTTTCTTCTCAGCTTATAAACTACGAAATCGAAATGATCCGATTGTTTTTGTTTTTTTTTTAAAACTACTGTCCTTTGACTATTTTGACCAGGTTGCTATTTTGACTAGATTTTAAAAATATCTTGAAGCTAAAAATGAAAATAATAGTTCTGTGCTGTTTTTTAATTTTTATTATTGTATTATTAAGAAAAATATTAAAATAAAAAAATATATATTTATTTTTAGCGTTGGAAACAAAGTTTACCGTAAACTTTGTTGGAACTCTCAGCACATAAATTTCGAAGAATAATAAAACATTAATTTCTATAATTCGAATATAAGTAAATAGAGACAGTTAGAGCTTTGAATAGAATATTAAAGCAAGTTTGTATTGTAAGTTTGTAAGTGCACTGGTTCGATTAAAATAATTAAATCAATTATTTAAAAAAAAAGTTCTTCAAAATTTTTTTTATATATTTTGCGCTAGATTGATGAATCATGGCACATTTCAATCTTAAAGTTTTTTTTATTCTCTTCAGGGTATTTTTTTATTTTATTTTTTTTTTACATAATACTATGGAACAAGTTAACTACAATAAACTTTTTTGAATAAGTTTAAAGTTTATATTTATAGATATATTTATATTTTAATTAAATGAAATTTGCGATTAATAAGGGTTGCTGCGTCACGATCTTACTCATACAGTTTGCAAAAAATAAATAAAAATAAATTTAAAAAAAAATATTTCTAATGAAATATTAAAATTAATAAATTTTATACAACTCACAGTCTTTTACAGTACAAATCTAAAGCCAGAATTGTTTCATTCTTTCCAATCTTTTCTATGCCGTCAAATGTTGCATCACCCTCTTTATACTGTCGCTATTACAAAAAACACTGCCAATTATACCAATTTTTTTTTTTAATTAAGGGAAGCTCGTGGGACTCATCTTTGTACACAGTTTCATCCTTTCTCTGTCAAATTCTAAGACAACCGGTATAATCAATATTAATATACCCCACTGGTGAAGTCTGGATCACACTCACTTCTTAATTTCTCGTACACACGGGGTATGTCAACCTTTAATTGAATCCGGTTATTAGATTTTCCCAGACATCGGTGGAATTTAATAGACCATCAACCTTCATACACCATACGTAGAAAAAATAGTAGTCAAATAATAGTTTTAATATTATACTATGATTTGAATAACAGGTTAATTACTGAACATATTGAAGGTATTCTAAATTCTTATAAATTTTATGAATGTCATGTTTATGTCCAACATTATCCCAAAAAATTCTTTTAATTTTTGAGATTATTTTATCCCCAATTTCATAAGCAATTTATTACTTTTTTAATAATAATAATTATACGTATTAGAGATTGTAGATTCAGTTATTGAAATAGTAAAGATAGTGTAGTTTTTCTTTATATTGTGAACGATTCAATATTACCACTACTCACCTTTAAAAGCAAGTTGAGTGATGATATTCTCGTTTTTATAAAGAAAGTTACTAGTTTTTTTCCCCTTGTTTTAGTTTTTCTTTTCAGAATCTTTGGAAAACAATTTGAAAGGTTAATAGTAGTATATACTGGGAGCATTTTAACAAGATTTAACAAATATTTTTATAACTTTGGAGAGATATTCATCCTTATTATACTCGCAATACAAAATGTTTTAGTTTAATTAAGAAATATTCAAAATTTAATTTGACTTTTCTTCTCATTGAAATATTTTATATGCTACATGAACATCAACAAGATTCCTGTTGAACGTTTTTATGTTTGGTAACCCTCCAACAATAAATGTGATCTCCATTCCAAGAGACTTATTATCCGGCCTTCCATTCCTTCCTGTCACTCATCTAGTATATAGATCGCTCTTACTATATCAGGACTTGTAAATTATCAGAGAGTTCAAAGTTCTTACTTAAATGTTAAAATATATCCAGTTTTACCCTCTCATAGCAACGATTCTTTCAACTTTGAGACAGACTTGATCCTTACATTTAATTGACGGTAAATAAAACAAGTACTATAAACACTTTATATACTTCCACCTATATGTATAAAAAATAAATAAATATTAAACTATAAAAATTTAAAACAATACATCTCCTCTCAAAATATTTAACTAATTTCAACTGCTTATTCAGGCAGCATTTTTTTATTACAGAATAAGGGTGATGATTAAACAAAGTTTCTTAAGCATGTATAGTAGCAAAATAAAATATTAACAAATCTTTGTTAAAGAAAGATCCACATACTCTGACCCTTTTATATTTCAAGAGGTTCTGTATCAATTGTCTTTTTACCGGTTTCATATTTAGACAAAGAATAAATTCTCTAGTAAGTGAAAGAAGCGAAAACCGCGCATTGACTGAGAAAGACTGAAAGATGAGATGTTTAATTTTGAGACACTTTTTCACATAACTGAAGAGAGGAGTAACTAAAATTATTAATTTTTATTAACAAATAGTAACAATAATCACAACTATGGACCGACCTGAGCCCCGGCCCAGGCTAAAAATCAGGGAAAACCGGTGATAAAATGGCAAATTATACTTATTAATGGAGGATTAAATCAAACAAAATATAATAAAATTGAAGATATTTTTTTCTTGTTTTTTTGATATTTTCTTTTTCTTTTCTGTTTCTTTTGACCGCTCCTTTTCTGCTAGGGAATGTTAACCTTTGTTTTCATTTTAGATGCCCCCATAAAGATTTGGTTGAAAATTTTTTACTTGGGGCACCCAGAGATCCTCTTCTAATTTCCTGACTGCAGATGTTACATTTAGCTATTTCGAGCCTATCCTGAAACATTGTAAAGTACTCCCATACTGCTGAAGCTGACCTTTCAGCTATAGTGACTGAAATAATAATTTTGAAATGATGCAGCTAAATGATACAAGTTTAATACACAGCAATAAAATAATAATGATATGTATAAATAAAGGTTATATTGATAATTTCATATCTTACATTTTTTCAAATTTTACCTTAGGGTCTTACCAAAGTAAACTTGTTAAATCACTATTGTGAATCAGAAAAAAAAATTATCATTTTTTAATTTTTTATTATACAAAATCTGTAATTTTCTTAAATTTTCCCCCGAGAAAATGCATATAATCATTAGTTTAAGTGACTGTTGACTATTCTACTCCTTCCTTAAAATTAAATAAATATCAATTAAAATTATATCTAATTTTCTTAACCTAAAATTTCAATGCTTTTGACCTCTTTACAAATTTTAGGCAACCCCGTCCCTGGCAAAATTCCAGCTTTGGTGGGTCTCTAGTCACAACTAATGGAGTTTTAAAAATGACTTTGGGTTTTAAGCAAATTTCTATTTTGACTGAGTTTGACTTAATCAAATTAAGTTATTGTATCTTCATTTTATTATTTCTGTTCAAAATTCGTTGTCCAAACCTTTGTTCAAAAAA
>SEYY01008272.1:5000-10000 GCA_009176605.1 Armadillidium nasatum | reverse complement strand
TTGAGTGTCTTAAATGATTAGGCAGTCAGATCAGTTATGTCATTTAGCTATTGGCATAAAAAAAAAACTTTAAACAAATGAAAACGGTTTTAGTTAGTGAGAATGAAAAATAATTTAATACTGACACTTAAATTTAGTAAATATTGTATTTTTAAAGAAAAGTAGTCAGGAGTATAAAACTTATAAAATTGCTTAGAAAAAAAGGAAACTGTATTTTAACACTAAGACTATAGTGACACTAAAGGACTCACACATTTAGTATCTAAATTCAACTTGTAGCCAATATATTCAGAATCCTCACATTAATACAAAATTTAAAAAATCTCAACTTGCACTATGTTGAAGCACTTGGATGTTTTACCTCATAGCATTGTAATATTTGAGGTGAACATTCAAGGAAGCATATTTTCAAGATCTGCATGACAGACTGAAACAGTGCCTTCAAGCATGTTATTCAATCACTCGATTGCTCTGTGTGTGTGTGCGTGTGTGCGTGCGTGTGTGTGTGTGTGTATATATATGTGTGTGTGTGTGTATATGTGTGTGTGTGCGTGTGTGTGTGTGTGTATATGTGTGTGTGCGTGCGTGCGTGCGTGTGTGTGTGCGTGCGTATATATATATATATATATATATATATATATATATATATATATATATATATATATATATATATATATATATATATATATATATATATATATATATATATATATATATATATATATAAAGAGTCTGGAAAACAATCCACACAATCCACAACGCAAAAAACAACCCACTTCACACTCACGAAACTCCAACCAATCCCACTACACAAACCCCATTAACTCCCAAACAACACATCAACCTACTGGCCACACACTTCGCTAAGCAAAGTAGCTTACCTACCCACCCACAAAACAGGAAAATAATAAGAAAACTGAAAAAGCTAAGCAACAACCAAAACAACTTAAACGCCATCACACCCACAAACACTCAAAACACCATTAAAAGTATCAAAAACTCTCCAGCAACAGGACCAGACAACATATCAAATATTCACCTAAAACACCTATCCAACCACACAATCACATACATAACCTCCATCTTCAACAAATCCATCCAACTCAACTATATCCCCCCCCAATGGAAAAAAGCATTAATCATCCCTAAACTAAAACCTGGCAAAGACCCTTCAAACCCCTCCTCCTACCGCCCAATCTCACTTCTATCCACCATCTCAAAACTTCTTGAAAAACTAATCCTAAATTCTATCCTCCAATTCATCCCACAACAAAACTTCCAACACGGGTTCAAACCCAACCACTCCACCACCACTGCACTTACCAACATCATCCAACCTATAATAAACGGACTAAACCATAAACCTTATCACAAAACTATACTAATAGCAATTGACATAAACAAAGCCTTCGATACTGTCCCGAGACATAATCTTATCCATAAAATCCTCCAATCCAACATCCCAACAAACACTAAGAAATGGCTAACCAACTTCCTATCAGGAAGAACCGCCCAAATACAACAAAACGGCCATAAATCACGTACCATCAACATAAAGAACGGAGTTCCGCAAGGAGCCATACTCTCCCCCACTCTATTCAACCTGTACACAGCAGACCTCCCACAACCCCAAACAACTTTCACCCACATAATATCATACGCCGACGACATAACTATTACCACCACTCACAAAAACCTCACCACCGCAACATCTCTCACACAAGACTACATAACACAACTCCAAACTTGGCTAGCAGAAAACAGGATGACGGCATCCCCAAACAAATCCTCCATAACCCTTATAACAACAGACAAACACATATCCAACACCCACCCACAAGTCCTACTAAACAACACCCCCATACCCCTCAACAAAACCCCAAAAATTCTCGGCCTAACATTTGACACTCACCTCACTTTCTCCAAGCACATTCAAAATACCACCATCAGCCGCAAACAGAAAACTCAACATCCTCAAAACAGTGGCCAACACAGACATAAACAACAACATACAAACCTCAATTGCAATCTACAAACAATTTATACGCCCCACCATTAACTACGCCTCCCCTGTCTGGCACCCTCTGCTCTCCGACCAAAACTTAACGACACTCCAAATAACGCAAAATAAAGCCCTTCGCACCATCACCGGCTGCACACGCACAACCCCTCAACAACACCTACATAACGAAACCAAGATACTACCTATAAGGAATCACCTCGAAATGATAGGCACCCAATTTTACGCAAAAACACGTCTACCCACACACCCATGTCACAATACTCTCCTCCAACCTACCCACAGAGACTAACACAGCCTCCATCGTCCACCGGCGCCTTTTACAAACAGATCCTAAATCACATCCCCCCTCCTCCCCCCAATACCACAACAACCAAACATATACACACTCAACTAACACATTCATACATGATCAACAGACCTCCAAACAACATCACTAAACGAACCCCCCCCCCCCGAAATAAACCCCGACTTCAACAACCTCCCAAGACACTTACAAACCTCACTTGCAAGATTGAGATGCGGGCACCACCCAAACCTACAACATTACAAACACAAATTCAAAATAAACCAGGCAGCATCTCCCACCTGTACTAGATGCGGAATTGGCCCCGGAGACCGTGAAACACTTTCTATTACGCTGTCCTTCCAACTCTCGCCCCAAAATCTTCTGGGGCATCACTTCTTTGAAGGATCTCTGGACGAGACCGACTGCGGCAGGAAGCTTCATTAGCGAAGTGTGGCCGCCTCAACAAGGGGTGGTCAGGGGGTGAGAATATATATATATATAAAATAATAAATATAAAATATATATATATATATATATATATATATATATATATATATATATATATATATATATATATATATATATATATATATATATATATATATATATATATATATATATATATATATATATATATTTTTTTTTTTTTTTTTTTTTTTTTTTTTTTTTTTTTTTTTTTTTTTGTGTGTTGTGTGTGTGTGTGTGCGTGTATGCATGTGTATGTGTGTGTGTGCGTGCGTATATATATATATATATATATATATATATATATATATATATATATATATATATATATATATATATATATATATATATATATATATATATATATATATATATATATATATATATATATATATATATATATGTGTGTGTGTGTGTGTGTGTGTGCGCGCGCGTGCGTGTATGTATATGTGTGTTGTGTATGTATGCATATATATATATATATATAATATATATATATATATATATATAATATATATATATATATTATATATATATATATATATATATATATATATATATATATATATATATATATATATATATATATATATATATATATATATATATATATATATATATATAATGCCTTCATTTTAATTGTTGCGGTTTTATAATAATAATAATAATATTACATTATTATTTTAATAATGTAATTAATAACCAACATAAGTAATAACAACTTAGACGCTAAATTTGAATAAAAACATTTTTTTTATTCCAATTGAAAAGAAGATAAAACTTACATTTTTTATATGGACGTTCTGTCTCTTCACCAGAATCCTCCAAATTTCTTTTAATATTTTTCGATAGATCTTGTTGCCCTTTAACTTTGGACAATTCCTCTTCATTACCACTTTTATCCAAGTCACTCTCTTGGCACAGTAAATCAACTTGGGTATTATCATCCATATTTTTAAAAGAATAATTAGGATACTCTCAAAAGATATTTCAATACAACTGTTAGAAAACAATAGTATATATATATATATATATATATATATATATATATATATATATATATATATATATATATATATATAATATATATATATATATATATATATATATATATATATATATATATACTGTGGCTATATATACTGATTCAGGTGAATGGTTTGTGGCAAGATGAATGTTATTTTATATTATAGATACGTGTGAAAAAGGAAAAAAAATCATATTAAAACAAAGACACTTCCATATGAGTGGCCTATATCACCCACAGCATGTCCAAGTTATTGTCAATTTTGAAACATGTGCTGTGTAACATATTGTGGGTGGCACCAATAATATCATGTTATCTTTCATTGCGATGTGTCCATGTCAGATATAGGTGTCGCATACACTTTGTTCTTCACATAGCCACACAGGGTTATGTCCAGCAAACATGGTAGCCAGGGTTTGGTACCATAAAGCCTAATCCATATTTCCAGAAATGTCTCATCTGTGAACTCACAAACGAGTAATCCCCAAATGTAATAGTGCACAATCATGCTGAAAACCTACTAAGAGCTGCAGGTCATTCAGCTGAGGTGCTCCAAAGTATTAAATTATATCAAGGTGAATATTGGCTGTTACTGTTGGCTCAAAAATGGAACCAATGACCCTTCATGCATCAAGCCCCACAAGACATTTACCTTCAGGCTATCTCTTACACATCATGCAGATATTCAGAAATACATTTGCACATTATGCCTGTTTACCTTCTCAGAGATAAAAATTGCCTCATCTTTAGAATATACACAGCTGAGGTACTCACTGTAATCATGGATCCATTGTAAATCTCAGTAACAAAAGCAGCATAAAAGAGGCAGTCACCTGAATAAAATGTTTTGCACTGTGAATCAGGGAATACCAAGTTTACATGATACATAACATTTGACATTGACATGGAAGTGTTTGTACAAATGCTTGATGCTTGATGCCCCAGTAGTCTCCTCAATGATGGATAGTCGCTTTGTTCATAGATGAGAGTGCACACTTCCAGTCTCCTTAAACTTCATATACACAATGGTGCTCTTGTAATCTGGTGATGCTCGTCCATATTCCCTCCTAAAATCTCAGTCAGCTGAAATTCAAAATGATGCCATCAGTGTATGATAACTTATATGTTTTTTTTATTGAATAAAAGTGTTATTCAGCACTTAGGCTTAAATTAGTTCATTTCAATATATTTTGCTTAAT
>SEYY01008271.1:0-15000 GCA_009176605.1 Armadillidium nasatum | reverse complement strand
GGTGATTTTCTCTTGCATTTAGGTGTACATTCTAAATTTTATATTTTCTGCTAAACCTAACAAACCTTGGTTTAACTCTGATTGTTTTTGTGTTATTCGCAGCTGGAATGCTGCCTTCAGGAATTTTAGTCGTCTTTAAGCTACAGAAACTCATACAACTTATATTTCTTCCCGGAAACAAGCTAAATCTCTTGTGAAGTAATCGTAAAACCAAAACTGATTTCTCTTTCGTAAATGAAATAATTTATTTGGGTTCCTCCTACTCTGACATTTTGTAAAAAATGTCAACTCAAACTTTGTTATTTCCAATTTCCCTCCTCTAGTATTTTCTGCCGGCATAAATGCAGTTTTACCTTCTAATAATGTTGAACTCTTATTCAGCCTTAGACTATTCCGGAGCTATTCCTCCTACTTCAACCACCTTTAACTTATTCACGCATAAAACTGAAATTTTTTGAAGACGTGTTTTCTGCCCTCTCTGAGCTTAATTAACACTAAGAAGACTTACGATTCTGATGGTAACCCTCCTGTGGTTCCCAAAACTTGAGTTTTCAAGCTTGAATCCTGCCTTGGTAAAAATTTTCGTCTCGGTCTTTCTACTTCCTGCTTCACTTCTGGCTGGAAACGTGTGTTCATTCAGTCTGTGAAGAAAAAGTGGGACCCTTCTCAACCCTCCAAATACCGTCCCATTTCTTTTACCACCGTTCTCTCTAAGGTTTTCAAATTTTTCCTAAAAAAGAAGATTTAAAAACATCTCAATTCTTCTAATCTTATTTCTGATCACAAATATGGCTTTCGTAAAAAAACCTTTATTAGGATCTTCTTTCCCTTCTCGCTGACTCTTGATACTCCGCTCTTCGCCATTTTGAAGAATCTTTTGCTGTTGCTCTGGACATATAGAAAGTTTTCAGTAGTCTTCCACAGAGACAATTACGCTTCATGCATAGATTAAATCGTCCTGCGGACTTACATCTTCGAAAAACTTCTTCATTTAAGAAATTAAGTTTTGTAGAGTAGCCATATAGGAATGCACAACTTAAGGCTCGAATCCACGACCCCGATATTAAGTCTCGTGTTCTACCGACTTATCTTACCGTCCACAAAATAATGTCTACTTATTTACATATTTCGTTTCCTTTTGTTGATTTTTTTAGTTCGAAATATTTTTGGTAGGTTTTAAAAATAAATATAATATATATATATATATATATATATATATATATATATATATATATATATATATATATATATATATATATATATATATATATATATATATATATATATATATATATATATATAGCTCTTTAATTTATTTTTTATTCTATTTATCATATTTTTTAATAAAGGTACTAACGGATACAGGGAAAAACGTATTTAAGAAGAGGCAGAGAAAAAAAGTAAAAAAACTATTATATATATTAAGTCTAACCTCAAATATTTTATATAAAAAAAAAGTGAAAAATGCTAATTTGAAATATTTAAATAAGAAACCATGATGTAAAATAGTTCAGGTAAAGCACGAGATATTTAATCTCGTTGTCGTAAGTTTGAGATCAACGTTGAACGATGAATTTTAATTATCTTAAAGTAACTGTAATGTCGTTATTCAAAGACTTACGTCAAAAGGACAATTTAAGCCATTCGTATAACAGTTATTTTAGAGTCTTACATACTGTGTACTAATTTAGTATGTATATATATATATATATATATATATATATATATATATATATATATATATATATATATATATATATATATATATATATATATATATATATATATATATATATATATATATATATATATATATATATATATATATATATATATATATATATATATATATATATATATATATATATATATATATATATATATATATATATATATATATATATATATATATATATATATATATATATATATATATATATATATATATATATATATATATATATATATATATATATATATATATATATATATATATATATATTCAGAAGGATTTATATTTTTTATAAAAAAGAGGAAAAGATGGTATCCTTTTTTAAAATATAACTATCCTTTTCTTAAGAAACTCAAAAAAAAAAATCATTCATCATAATTTTTTATTCCTTCACAAATGATTTCTAATACAACTAACTATGCTATGTCTAAAACTATCCTACCGACGTAAGTCTTTGAATAACCGCTTCATAATTATTGTCCTTACATTTGGCTAATCAAAAAGGATCGCCCAACGTGGGGCTCGAACCCACGACCCCGAGATTAAGAGTCTCGTGCTCTACCGACTGAGCTAGCCGGGCTCGATTTTAATACTCTCTTATTTTCATCTTTAATATTATTATTTTTAGCTATTTTAGTTCGAAACATGTTAGGAAAGTTTTAAAGTAAAATAATATACAAATCATAGGTTTTTATTTTATTTTATTTTTTGATACAGGTAGCTACCATTAACGGGTACAGGGAACAGACATATTTAAGTACTGGCAAAAAAAAAAAAAAAAAAAAAAAAAACAAAGATAGATTGTTAATTTTAGTTAAAACGTAACTTCAATCTAATGTTTCATACTAAAAGGAGAAGAATGATAATATGAAACATTAAAATACGAATATCTTACGCAAAATTGTGCACGAAGGTAACAAACTTTTAATCTAACCAACGTTGGACGAAGATTGTTAATTAGCTTAAAATATGAAAAATAATTGTAAAGAGGTTATTGAAAGATTTCGGTGAGTATGACAATTTATACCATACGTATTGTAGTTATTTCAACATTCATCTGTGTAAGGGTAAGAAATTTTTTTTTGAATGCTCTACTTCAAATTCTATTACAATGAAAATTTTTTCCTATATAAAAAACTTAAAATTAAATTTCCCTTTTATATGTTTATATATTACATATAAATATATTTGTATACAGAATGATTTTCATTTGTTATATAAAAAGAGAAAAATTTTGTATGCTCTATTTTAAAATATAACTATCCTTTTCTTCAGAAATTGAATAAGATTATTCATCATAATTTCTTATTCTTTCACAAATGAGTGCTAAAACAACTGTGTTATATGTATGGCTAAAACTATCCTACCGACGTAAGTCTTTGAATAACCTTTTAATAATTATTGTCCTTACCTTTGGCTCATCAAAAAGCATCGCCCAACGTGGGGCTCGAACCCACGACCCCGAGATTAAGAGTCTCGTGCTCTACCGACTGAGCTAGCCGGGCTCAATATATTATCCTCTTATTTTCATCTTTAATATTATTATTTTTAGCTCTTTAATTCGAAACATGTTGGGAAAGTTTTAATGTAAAATAATATATAAATCATAGGTTTTTATTTTATTTTATTTTTTGATACAGGTAGCTACCATTAACGGGTACAGGGAAAAGACTAATTTAATAAAAGGCAGAGAAAAAAGAGGAAAACAAACAACTAAGATATATATCGTTAAAATGACTTAAAATCTACCCTCAAATATTTCATATTAAAAAAACGAAAAATGCTAATTTGAAACATGCAAATAAGAAAACATTAGGTAAAATAGTGCAGGTAAAGCGCGAGACATTTAATCTCGTTGTCGTAAGTTTGAGATCAACGTTTAACGATGAATTTTAATTATCTTAAAGTAACTGTAATGTGGTTATTCAAAGACTTACGTCAGAAGGACAATTTAAGCTATTCGTATAACAGTTATTTTAGAGTTCATATGAGTAAAAGTAAGCAATCGATGAATGCTCTACTTCAAATTCTCCACAATGGATAAAAAAAAATTTTTACCATATATATATATATATATATATATATATACTATATATATATATATATATATATATATATATATATATATATATATATATATATATATATATATATATATATATATATATATATATATATATATATATATATATATATATATATATATATATATATATATATATATATATATATATTCTCTAATTTCCTTTCCGGTCGTTCTACAGCAGCTGTTGTAGACGGCCACCGTTCTTCCTTTAAACCTATTAATAGTGGTGTTCCTCAGTGTTCTGTCCTATCTCCAACACAGTTTCTGCTTTTCATCAATGACCTTCTTTCTATTTCCTCATCTCCTATCCACTCCTATGCTGATGACTCCATCATTCATTACGACTTTCTGTTTGAAAAACCTCCCACCCAACAGTAGTTGATAAACTCGAAAAAGGTAGCCTTGGAGCAACTAACCTCTGACCTTTTACGTATTTCAAATTGGGGCTGAGAAAACCTGGTTGTTTTCAATGTCTCAAAAACTCAATTCCTCCATCTCTCCCCTCGGCACACTCTTCCACACAATTATGTCTTCTTCGAAAACGCACAACTTAAACCTTCATTTGTTTTTAATATTCTTGGCGTATCCTTTTTTCGTATCTTTCTTGGAAAATCACATTACTTCTTTTTCTAAACATGCTTCTAAGAGGTTGGGTGTCTGAGGCACCTTCAGAATTACTTCACCCCACCCTAGTAGCTTGCTCTGTTTAGGGGCGTTGCTCGTCCCTGTATGGAGTATGCTTCACACATCTGGGGGTTCCACTCATATAGCAATACTTGAGAAGGTGGAGTCTAGGGCTTTTCAACTCATCAATTCTCTTGCTCTTACTAACTCTCTCCAATGTCTTTCTGCCCATCGAATTGTTGCGTCACTCTCTCTTTACTATCGCTTATTACAATGGACACTGCTCTTTTGAACTCTGTCGCTGCATACCTCCTCCATTGAGAAGAGCTCGTTCGACACACCTTTCTACTAAGTCTCATCCTTTCTCTGTCCAACTCTCTGACAACATACTTAACCGCTATGTTCAATCTTACATTTACTCTACTGGTAAAGTCTGGAACACACTCCCTATATCTGTTTTCCCAACTTCCTTTGACTTGCATACTTTCAAACGCCGTGTATCTAGACATGTCGGCTACCATCGACCAGGATAGATTTTTCCCAACTCCTGTGGAATTTGGTAGGCCTCCGGCCTTTCCCTACCGAGATATATATATATATATATATATATATATATATATATATATATATATATATATATATATATATATATATATATATATATATATATATATATATATATATATATATATATATATATATATATATATATATATATATATATATATATATATATATATATATATATATATATATATATATATATATATATATATATATATATATATATATATATATATATATATTCAGAAGGATTTATATTTTTTATAAAAAAAAAGGAAAAGATGGTATCCTTTTTAAAATATAACTATCCCTTTCTTAAGAAACTCAAAAAAAATCATTCATCATAATTTTTTCTTCCTTCACAAATGATTTCTAATACAACTAACTATGCTATGTCTAAAACTATCCTTCCGACGTAAGTCTTTGAATAACCTATTAATAATTATTGTCCTTACATTTGGCTAATCAAAAAGCATCGCCCAACGTGGGGCTCGAACCCACGACCCCGAGATTAAGAGTCTCGTGCTCTACCGACTGAGCTAGCCGGGCTTAACTTAATACTCTCGTATTTTCAACTTTAATGTTATTATTTTTAGTTTTTTTAGTTCGAAACATGTTAGGAAAGTTTTAAAGTAAAATAATATACAAATCATAGGTTTTTATTTTATTTTATTTTTTGATACAGGTACCTACCATTAACGGGTACAGGGAACAGATATATTTAAGTACTGGCAGAGAAAAAACAAAAAAACAAAAACAAAGATAGATTGTTAATTTTAGTTAAAACCTAACTTCAATCCAAAGTTTCATACTAAAAGAAGAAGAATGATAATATGAAACATTAAAATACGAATATCTTACGAAAAATTGTGCACGAAGGTAACAAACTTTTAATCTAACCGACGTTGGACGAAGATTGTTAATTAGCTTAAAATATGAAAAATAATTGTAAAGAGGTTATTAAAAGATTTCGGTGAGTAAGACAATTTATGCCATACGTGTTGTAGTTATTTCAACGTTCATCTGTGTAAGGATAAGAAATTTTTTTTTGAATGCTCTACTTCAAATTCTATTACAATGAAAATTTTTTCCTATATAAAAAAGTTAAAATTAAATTTCCCTTTTATATGTTTATTTATTACATATAAATATATTTGTATTCAGAATGATTTTCATTTGTTATATAAAAAGAGAAAAATATTGTATGCTCTATTTTAAAATATAACTATCCTTTTCTTCAGAAATTGAATAAGAGCATTCATCATAATTTCTTATTCTTTCACTAAGGAGTGCTAATACAACTGTGTTATATGTATGGCTAAAACTATCCTACCGACGTAAGTCTTTGAATAACCTCTTAATAATTATTGTCCTTACCTTTGGCTCATCAAAAAGCATCGCCCAACGTGGGGCTCGAACCCACGACCCCGAGATTAAGAGTCTCGTGCTCTACCGACTGAGCTAGCCGGGCTCAATTAAATACTCTCTTGTTTTCATCTTTAATGTTATTATTTTTAGCTCGTTAATTCGAAACATGTTACTAAAGTTTTAATGTAAAATAATATATAAATCATATGTTTTTATTTTATTTTATTTTTTGGTACACGTAGCTACATACCATTAACAGGTACAGGGAAAAGACTTATTTAATAAAAGGCAGAGAAAGAAGAGGAAAAAAAAAAACTAAGATATATATCGTTAAAATGACTTAAAATCTATCCTCAAATATTTCATATTAAAAAAACGAAAAATGCTAATTTGAAACATGCAAATAAGAAAACGTTATTACGTAAAATAGTGCAGGTAAAGCACGAGACATTTAATCTCGTTGTCGTAAGTTTGAGATCAACGTTGAACGATGAATTTTAATTATCTTAAAGCAACACTAATGTGGTTATTCAAAGACTTACGTTAGAAGCACAATTTAAGCAATTCGTATAACAGTTATTTTAGTGTTCATATGTGTAAAAGTAAGTAATCGATGAACGCTCTACTTCAAATTCTCCACAATGAGAAAAAAAATTTTTTTTTTTTTCTATATATATATATATATATATATATATATATATATATATATATATATATATATATATATATATATATATATATATATATATATATATATATATATATATATATATATATATATATATATATATATATATATATATATATATATATATATATATATATATATATATTATATATATATATATATATATATATATATATATATATATATATATATATATATATATATATATATATATATATATATATATATATATATATATATATATATATATATATATATATATATATATATATATATATATATATATATATATATATATATATATATATATATATATATATATATATATATATATATATATATATATATATATATATATATATATATATATATATATATATATATATATATATATATATATATATATATATATATATATATATATATATATATATATATATATATATATATATATATATATATATATATATATATATATATATATATATATATATATATATATATATATATATATATATATATATAGTTTAGCTCTCTTAGTGAAAGGACGTGCATGTCAGTGTTCTTATGCTAGTGTGTGTGTTTGTGTTTTTTTCTGTTTTATTTATTTCTAAATGTGTGGATTTGTTTTTAATTTTTTTATAGTGCTCAGTGTTTTAATTCTTTTTTAAGTGTTTTAATTAATTATATTTTTATTGACAGTGTAGTTCGACATATGCAAGATAAGTATGATTTTTAACCTAAGTAAAATTTTACCGTTTTAAATTTAATATATATTTTCTCCGTACGTTCTAATAATTAAATTTCATTAACATAAATTTACCTCATAATCTGTTTTAATAATTACAGGTTTAATATTTTTAATATTGATTTTAATAGTTTTAATGATATTAATATTAATTATTTTAGTTTACTATATTGTGTGCTTGCGTGGGTGCGTGCGTGGGTGCGTGCGTGGGTGTGTGTTTAAGTGTATGGTTACGAGCGTGCTTGCGTTATTGTGTGTGTGTGTTTGTGTGTGCACGTTTACGTTTTTTTTTTGTTTTTTTTTGTTTTTTGTTTTTTTAATGCCTAATTCGAGTGATCGTGGGGTTGGGCGTAGACGGGGGCTTTCCATTTCCTTTGCTAACGTTCGTGGCCTTCGATCTAATCTCGCGTCTGTTGAACACTACCTCACTACCTCTCTTCCTAACCTTTTGCTTCTGTCTGAGACCCAGTTGGACAGGGATTCTTTCTCTTGCAATCTTAATGTCTCTAACTACAACTTTTTTTCACAATTTTCGTCTAAATGGTGGAGTCTGTGCCTATATTAACATTAACACTCCTGTGACACGTCTCGTAAATCTAGAATCTCCTAATTTCGACGTCTTATGGCTTAAAATCTGTCTTCCTACTACTGCAATTATCTTGTGTTTCTGCTACTGCTCCCCTAATGGAACAGATTTTCCAGTTTTTTTTCAATACCTCTCACTTCTTCTCATCCAAATGCTAAAGTCCTCTATTTAGGGGATTTCAACGTACACCACACTGAATGATTGGGCTCCTCTCAATACTGATACAGGTGGGAGGGAGGCCAAATCATTCAGTATTCTTAACGATCTGGAGCAATTGATTAGTGAACCCACACACATTCCAGATCGTCCTAACCAATTCTTGAATACACTTGATTTATGCTTCACCACTACTCCTTCTAGATATAAATACACCATTTTCCCTCCTATTGGTAACTCTGACCATAATCTTTTAGATCTTATAGCTCTTAGTTATAATGCTTTCTCTCCAACAGCATCACCATGCCCTAAACGAACTTTCTGGCACTTTAATCGGGCTAATTGTGGGGCAATGCGCCGCTTCTTTGCTAACTATCATTGGAGTGAATCTTGCTTTGTCTCGGTGGACGCTTCTGTCTCTGCTGAAAAGGTAGGGGCCGTAATCCTTGACGGGATGGGCAGATTCATTCCATCTTCAACTAAATCTTTTTCTCCTCAAAATCCATGGTTCGATGACGGCTGTTCTCTTGCCCTTCGGGAGAGAGACAGTGCTTATCGTGAATGGAAAAACTCTCCTTCTCCTATCACTCTTGCTAATTTTCATTCAGCTCGGAATCGTTGCAGGGATGTTCTTCGACGGACTAAGCGTACTTTCATAAAAAGGAAGTACGCTGACCTCCATGGCTCTCCTACTGATAAAAATTTCTGGCCTCTTGTCAAAAATATCTCTAACAATTTCTGTAAATCTGCCTTTCCTCCTCTTATTCACTCTGATGGTTCTGTTGCTAATACTCCTTCTGAAAAGGCTATTTTCTTCGGCTTCCTTTTTTTATCTAATTCCACCCTGCTCGATTCTGACATCCCTCCTCATACTCCTTCTCCTCTCAGGTGTCCCATGTCTCTGCCTGTAATTACTCATGATCAGGTGCATAGGATCCTAAAATCTATGAACGTCAGGAAGGCCAGTGGCCCGGATGGCATTCCCCCTCGTGTTCTGAGGGAGTGTGCTTCCGAGTTAGCGCCTGTCCTCGTTCAGCTCTACTCTCTATGCCTTAAAACTAATACTTTTTCTCAATGCTGGAAGCGTGCATTTGTTCAACCGATCCCGAAAAAAAGTAGTAGCTCTGACCCTTCTAACTATCAACCTATAGCTCTCACCTGTGTTCTGTCTAAAATTTTTGAAACTCTTCTCAACTCTCATTTCCTGGATCATTTGGAGTCTCATTCTCTTCTTTCTGATCACCAGTATGGCTTTCGACGCTCGAGGTCAACTGGTGACATACTTTCCTATCTTACTGATCTATGGTCTTCTGCCCTTAGGGACTTCGGGGAGTCTTGTGTGGTGGCGCTTGACATATCCAAGGCTTTTGACCGGGTGTGGCATGCGTCACTGCTCTCCAAGCTCCCCTCCTTTGGGTTTCCTCCTTCTCTTTGCTTACTATTGTCTAGTTTTCTCTCAGATCGTTCCATTTCGGCGGTTGTAGATGGAGCGACCTCTTCCTCCTATTCTGTCAACTGTGGTGTTCCTCAGGGTTCTGTTTTATCTCCAACCTTATTCTTACTTTTCATTAACGATCTTCTCAACTGCACTTCTAACTCTGTTCACTCTTATGCTGATGATTCAACTCTGCATTCTTCTACTCATTCAAATCTGCTCCCTCTTTTGCTTCTAGAGTTGGTTCTCGTCTTCAACTTTCCAATTCTATTCTTGCCGATCTGGATGGGATTTCCCGGTGGGGTCATAGCAACCTTGTGAAATTCAACTCTTTAAAAACTCAACTTCTTCACATCTCCCTCTCAAAAACACCTCCTAACTTTCCTATCCTCTTCGATGACTCTCCCGTCTCACCTGTAAATAACATTAACATTCTTGGTCTAAACATAAACAACAAACCATCTTGGAAACCACATATCACAATGGTTGCTAAAGCGGCCTCTAAGAAGCTGGGAGTTCTGTTCAGATTGCGAGATTTTTTCTCTTCTGAACAGTTACTCCAAATATATAAGGGTCTTATTCGCCCTTGCATGGAGTACTGTTCTCACATTTGGGGGGGCTCAGGCTCCTCCCCTCTTCTGGATAGGGTTGAGTCAAAAGCTAAAAGATTAATTAACTGTCCCCTACTTTCAAACTCTCTTGACCCTCTGTCTCTGCGACGTGACGTTGGCGCGCTATCTCTTTTCTACAGGTACTACAATGGCAGGTGCTCGAGGGAATTGGCCTCTCGCATTCCTCCACCGTTGCTTTGTCCTCGTTGCACAAGGGGTGCCCTGCTTTCGCACCAATTTTGTGTGGACGTAGGAAATCCCAGGCTAGCCCGTTGTGGTACCTCTTTCTTTCCAGCCACCTCTATTCTGTGGAACTCTCTACCTTCATCTATTTTTCCTTCTGTATTTAACCTTCCACTCTTCAAGGCTTCCGTCTGTGCCCACCTGAGGGCTGTGCGTTAGGTGTGTGTGTGTTTAAACGAGTTCTCTCTAGTGTGTGTGCTCCCTCCTTGAAAAGGGCTCTGCCCGTGAGCGGTGGCGTTCTGTAAAAAAAAAAAAAAAATGTATATATATATATATATATATATATATATATATATATATATATATATATATATATATATATATATATATATATATATATATATATATATATATATATATATATATATATATATATATATATATATATATATATATATATATATATATATATATATATATATATATATATATATATATATATATATATATATATATATATATATATATATATATATATATATATATATATATATATATATATATAAAGGTGTGTGTTGTGCGTGTATATCTTCTCTCTAATTTCCTTTCCGGTCGTTCTACAGCAGCTGTTGTAGATGGCCACCGTTCTTCTTTTAAACCTATTAATAGTGGCTTTCCTCAGGGTTCTGTCCTATCTCCAACACTTTTTCTGCTTTTCATTAATGACTTTCTTTCTATTAACTCATCTCCTATCCACTCCTATGCCGATGACTCCACCTTTCATTACGCCTTTCTGTTTGAAAAACCTATCACCCAACAGTAGTTGATAAACTCGAAAAAGGTAGCCTTGGAGCAACTAACCTCTGATCTTTCACGTATTTCAAATTGGGGCTGAGAAAACATGGTTGTTTTTAATTTCTCAAAAACTCAATTCCTCCATCTCTCCACTCGGCACAATCTTCCACACAATTATGTCTTCTTTGAAAACACACAACTTAAACCTTCATTTGTTTTTAATATTCTTTTCGTATCCTTTTCTCGTGATCTTTCTTAGAAAGATAACATTATTTCTCTTTCTAAACATGCTTCTAAGAGGTTTGGCGTCTGAGGTGACTTCAGAATTATTTCACGCCACCGCAGTTGCTTGCTCTCTGTATAGGGCGTTTTTCGTCCCTGTATGGAGTATGCTTCACACATCTGGGGTGGTTCCACCCATACAGATATACTTGAGAAGGTGAAGTCTAGGGCTTTTTCGATTCATCAAATCTCCTGCTCTTACTAACTCTCCAATCTCTTTCGGCCCGTCGAATTGTTGCGTCACTCTCTATACTATCGCTTTTACAATGAACACTACTCTCCTAAACTCTCCCGTTGCATACCTCCTCTATTGAGAAGAGCTCGTGCGACACACCTTTCTACTCAATCTCATATTTTCTCTCCAACTCTCTAACCCCATACTTAACCGCTATGCTCAATTTTACATATACTCTACTGGTAAAGTCTGAAGCACACTCCCTTTTTAATTATAAATGTTACGTTCATTTTTTGTGTTTCTTTTTTTTACTAAAATATATATATATATATATATATATATATATATATATATATATATATATATATATATATATATATATATATATATATATATATATATATATATATATATATATATATATATATATATTATTTCACCTCTGGTGGCCAAAGGCCAGAGGCCTACCAATGTTCCACCAGAGTTGGGGGGAAAGTCGGGAACATGGTCAAATCAAAGGCCGACATGACCTGATACACGGCGTTTGAAGGTGCCTAAGTCAAAGGAAGTTGGAAAAATAGATGAAGGAAGTGTGTTCCAGACTTTTCCAGTAGAGTACATGTAAGATTGAACATAGCGGTTAAGTCTGGGGTCAAAGAGTTGGATAGAGAAAGGATGAGACTGTGTAGAAAGACGAGTCGCACGAACCCTTCTCAATGGAGGAGGTATGCGACGAGAGAGTTCAGAAGAGCAGTGTCCATTGTAATAGCGATAGTATAGAGAGAGTGACGCAACATTTCGACGGGCAGAAAGAGATTGGAGAGAATTAGTGAGAGCAGGAGAGTTGATAAGACGAAAAGCTCTAGACTCCACCTTTTCCAGGAGAGCTGTATGAGTGGAACCACCCCAGATGTGTGACGCATAATCCATACAGGGGCGAACAACACCCCTATACCGAGCAAGCAACTGGGGTGGTGTGAAGAAATACTGAAAGCGCCTCAGAACACCCAACCTCTTAGAAGCTTGTTTAGAAAGAGAGAGTAATGTGATCTTTCCAAGAAAGATCACGAGAAAAAGAAACACCTAGAATATTAAGGAGAGATGAAGGTTTGAGTTGTGTGTTTTCGAAGAAGATATCGTAGTTGTGTGGAAGATTGTGTCGAGTAGAGAGATGGAGGAATTGAGTTTTTGAGGCATTGAAAACGACCATGTTTTCTCTGCCCCAATTTGAAATGAGAGATAGATCAGAGGCTAGTTGTTTCAAGGCCACCCTCATTGCCTCTATTAACTGTTGCTGGGAGGGGCACCTTTCAAAATGAAAAGAGTAATGAAGGGTGGAATCATCAGCATAGGAGTGGATAGGAGATGAAGTAATAGAGAGAAGGTCATTAATGAAAAGGAGAAAAAGTGTTGGGGATAGGACAGAATCCTTGAGGAACACCACTATTAATAGATTTAAAGGATGAACGGTGGCCATCTACAACAGCTGCTATAGAACGAAAAGAAAGGAAATCAGAGAGAAGGCCACAGAGAGAAGGATAGATACCGAAAGAGGGAAGTTTGGAAATCAAAGCTTTGGCCAGACTCTATCGAAAGCCTTCGATATGTCCAGCGCCACAGCAAAAGATTCACCGAAATGCCGAAGAGCGGAGGACCAAGAGTCAGAGAGAAGGGAAAGAAGATCACCAGTAGAGCGTTTCTTACGAAAGCCATACTGGCGATCTGAGATAAGATTAGAAGAATTGAGATGTTTCCAAATCTTCCTGTTAAGGATAGATTCGAAAACTTTAGAAAGAACGGAGGTTAAAGAAATAGGACGATAGTTAGAGGGTTGAGAGGGGTCCCCCTTCTTCGGCACAGGCTGAATGAGCGCACGTTTCCAGCAAGAAGGAAAGGTTGAAGTTGAAAGACATAGAAGAAATAGTTTACCAAGGCAGGGTGCAAGCTCGGAAGCACAAGTTTTGAGAACCACAGGAGGAATACCATCAGGACCGTACGCCTTCTTAGTATTAAGCTCAGAGAGAGCAGAAGTGACATCTTTAGAAGAAATTACAATTTTAGGCATAAATGAGTTGGAGGGGGTTGAAGGAGTAGGAACAGCTCCGGAATCGTCTAAGGTTGAATTTAAGGCAAAAGTTTAAGCAAAGAGTTCAGCTTTAGAGGAAGGCAAAACGACAGTTGTACCGTCAGAAGATACTAGAGGAGGGAAAGAGGAAGAAGCAAAGTTAGAGTTAACATTTTTTGCAAAATGCCAGAAAGGGCGAGAGAAGAGGAGCCAGAAAGATTATTGCATTTGCGACGGAGAAAAGAGTTTTTGGTGTCTCGAAGAATAGATTTTGCACGATTCAAGGATGAAATATAAGTTGCGTGAGTTTCTGGAGTTTGAAGACGACGGTAATCCCTGAAGGCAGCATCCCTGCGGCGAATAGCACGAGAACAAGCAGAGTTAAACCAAGGTTTATTATGTTTAGTGGAAGGGAAAGAATATGGAATGTACGCCTCCATGCCAGAGAGAATCACCTCAGTTATGCGCTCTGCACACTCCGAGGGACCCCTTCCACGGAAACAGTAATCATTCCATGGAAAATCAGAAAAGTACGACCGCAAGACAGACCAGTTAGTGGCACCGAAATGCCAGAAACGTCTCCTCGCCGAAGGCGGGGGCCGTTCTTGCGGAAGGCTTGAAGAGACAGGACAAGATACGTTGATAAGAAGATGATCGGATGAACCCAGAAGATGAAAGAGTTTAACAGTATAAGGAGAAGGATTATTGAAGTTAGAAAAAGGTCTAGAATGTTGGGTTCATCACCAAGACGGTCAGGGATACGGGTAGGGAGATCCACTGCTCAATTGTTCTGGATAGAAATTGGAAGCGAGTTCACCAGCTGGAATAGATGATATTATATATATATATATATATATATATATATATATATATATATATATATATATATATATATATATATA
>SEYY01008269.1:0-5000 GCA_009176605.1 Armadillidium nasatum | reverse complement strand
TTCGCTCTCTCACGGAAAGGTATTTGAAAAGAGAGAGAGAGAGAGAGAGAGAGAGAGAGAGAGAGAGAGAGAGAGAGAGAGAGAGAGAGAGAGAGAGAGAGAGAGAGAGAGAGAGAGAGAGAGAGAAAGAATGTAAGAGACATAGATAGAGTGAGATAGAGAATGTAAGAGACATAGATAGAGTGAGATAGATAGATAGATACATACACACATACATATTTAGGTAGAGATAGATAGATTATAGAATATGGGATAGACAGATAGAAAAAGAAATTAGGAAAGAAAGAAAGAAACCGAGAGAGAGAGAGAGAGAGAGAGAGAGAGAGAGAGAGAGAGAGAGAGAGAGAGAGAGAGAAAGAGAAGAGAGAGAGAGAGAGAGAGAGAGAGAGAGAGAGAGAGAGAGAGAGAGAGAGAGAGAGAGAGAGAGAGTAGAGGGCAACACCTGACTAGCGGAGAAGTTTATTAATGAAAAGCCACGAGAAGTTTTCTTTGATTTATACTTTACAATCTTTCTTCAAAAAAGGCTAAAAAGAGTCAATTAAGGAAAGGTTGGTGAAAGGATGGCTAATCGTGACGGTTTGAAATCATATTTTTTAGTGATTTTATTAAATGTTTCGGTATAATAATTTATTCCACGCTCAATACTGGACGAAAGATATATTATATATATATATATATATATATATATATATATATATATATATATATATATATATATATATAATATATATATATATATTATATATATATATATATATATATATATATATATATATATATATATATATATATATATATATATATATATATATACTATATCATTAAAAGATTAGTTAGGTTAGTTAGGTTAAGTTAGGTTAGGTTAGGTTAGGTTAAGTTAAGTTTAGGTAGGTTAGGTAATGGTGTATCATCTAAAACTGACAAATAAAAAAATTACCGTAAAATATAATTTTATAATAAAATTCATTATTAGATAGCAACTTTGCTCTGTAAATATTATTTTATGAATTTTACATACATATCTTATAATATCTGTAGTAAAATAATAATAATAACAATAAAAACATTATATAGTTAATAAACAATAGTACCCACAAACGAAGATGGGTCCTAAATTATAATTTTGAGTCATAAAAAATTTATTATTTAAAGTTGAAGAAAATTGGCCGAATATGAAAAGGAAATACGTATGTGTAAACGTGGGAAGAATAGATGTATTGAAACCGTTTTAAGGTCTAATGATATTGAATCTGAGATAGGAATAACATAAAAGAAAATGAAAGTAGTTGTGATGAGTAAGTTAAAAACATTAAAAAAAGCTGAACACAACAAGGACGATCTCCGAAAATATTTGAAAGAGAGAGAGAGAGAGAGAGAGAGAGAGAGAGAGAGAGAGAGAGAGAGAGAGAGAGAGAGAGAGAGAGAGAGAGAGAGAGAGAGAGAGAGAGAGAGAGAGAGAGAGCGCATTGAAATTGAACTATAATCAGTGAATAACTTACTTAGACTACTCACATGATGCGAAACTACATAGTCATTTGTACTTGAATTTTATTTTTTTTTCAAACTAAAAACGAAAAATGATGAGTTCTTTCTTTCATTACGGGAAGAAAATCAAAGAATATTATTGAAGGTTTTTTTGAATTTATTCTAGAGATCAGAAAATAAAAACTGGAAAGGAAGATACCTTTATTAGAAGAGGGTTATAGAGTTATAGCAAACCTTTAAGAAAGAAAGAAGAATTCTTTAAAAGCCATTATTTTATTTCTATTGAGATCAGAAAATAAAAACGTAAGATAAGAACACCCTACTTCTTCTTATACTTGAAAAATATTATTAATCTATTTACCTTGTAGAAATTTTAATATAACATAAGAACATAAGAAAATAGAGACAGTTAGAAGCCCCAAGGGTCCTATTCAGACTGTGCCAATCATAAAATAGCAGTAGTTGTCAAAACCTATTTACCTTGTAGAAATTTTAATAAAACATAACAACATTAGAAAATAGAGACAGTTAGAAGCCCCAAGGGTCCTGTTCAGACTGTTCCAATAAAAAAATAGTAATAGTTGTCATTCACTATGACCTCCTCGTCACATCTACAGAGCTTCGAATACCTCTCGATTGCCACTGATATTACCGATATTAAATATCAGTAAAGAATAAAATCTACGAAAAAAAGATAACTTATTAAATTGCTTAATGATTCAAAGTAAAATTTGCTGACTTCCTGTAGCGAAATCATGTATGTTAAGTGCATAAATCTTCCAGTCTTTTACGAAAGCTGGTGAGGACTGAGAAGCTTGATTAACATTTGCTATTTAAAATATTCAGAGTATCACCGGTTGGAGGGCGAGTTTATATAACTAGAGTTAAGAATGTTGGAATAGGTACTTTAAAATTTATATGCTATTGAAGTAGGATTTATGAGAAGAACTTTCGAAAGAGATTAATGTAATCCTAGACATGAAAACATAAGAAATTCAGATTCCTTTTGACAGCCTGTAGCAAATAATCTTACTTATTCACACACACACGTACACACACACACACACACAACACACTCACTATATATAATATATATATATATATATATATATATATATATATATATATATATATATATATTATATAATATATAATATATATATATTATATATATATATATGATATAGAAAAATTATCATCCTTTTGACCTTAAATTATTAATGCTTAGAAGCATGTTTAGTAGGTGCTCCCATCGCCCTCTCCACATCTTACACTTTATACACATTATACAAATACACCAAAACACACTACTTCTTCTATCTCTCATCATTATTAATATCGGCAACTCACACAGACTTTGAATTGTCTTGGTGAGGAGAGATCTATTTAAAAGGATTAAAGCCAATTATCTTTTCTTTCTAATTACCTCTTGGAAGTTGCTGATAATATGAAATCACAGACTGAGATTTTCGATTATTCATTCTATTCTCTATACAGAGCAATGTTTCCAAACCAGGGTCCATATGAACCCCTAGGGTTCTCAGATACTTTGTAGGGGTCCTGTAGGGAAAATGTTATTTCAAGGGGACATAATATTAACTAAGGGGGTCTATGATAAATTATTATAAATAAATAATAAGTTAGGACCCAGGGGGTCCAAGCTAAAAAGATTGGGAACCCTTGATGTAAAGCATCACTTCTCATTCATTTGGAAAACATTCTCCCTAATCTATTCACTCTTACTGTCTAATCTTCAATCTTCCTTCGAAGGAGGGTGTTATGCGAAAGCGCAAAGGCTCCTTCTGTTTTTACATTACTAGAATCTTGCGGAATATTTTACAGAAAGTCTTCAAATCTCTTGGTAATTTAAGACTCAATTCACCTCTTATGGTAAATATTTTTCATAATTTTAGATGACTATCGTAACTATCTTTACATCTAAAACCCTAAAATAGACGGAATCTCTCGGACTATTTTTGCAAGTTGCTCTAAAATCTTTCTCTAATTGTCTTGGAGATAATTCCTTCTCGTAAGCTTAAACATAACTTTTATCGCTTCGTTTCATTCATTCAAAATCTTTATTCTTCTGGATTTCTTCGACTCGCTTTATCTCCATTTTCTGTTCTATTTTTTTCAAGTCTTATGTAAGATCGACCTTCCAGAGATCTTGAAATGGATTTGGAAAGGAGAATGTCATTATCAGAAGTGAGTTATGATATTGTTAACAGAATTTGAGTAAAAGAAGAAAAAAATCCTTCATTTTTCTACTGTTATCAAAAACAGATTTCTTATAAGCATGTAGAGACCAAACCTCCTGTAATTTCTTGAATCGAAATTTTATTGTCAGTTTATTGCCACATTTTCTTGACTTCCATTTTTTTTTCCTTAAAATGATTGTTGATTTACAGGAGAGGTCTCTCGGAGTACCTGTGTGATTCTCTCTGGCATGGAGTATTATATCATCAATTCCGTTTCCCTTTTGATTAAAATTAAAATGCATCGGTAAAGTCAACTCTGACTGTTCTTGTGGTTCTTTTCATATACAACCATCAATATATAATTAGAGTAGTTTTCAACCCAGGAAATTCGCACTACTTAATTCTCGCCAAGTTTATGCAAATATTTGCCTATACTGATAATTATATATATATAAATATATATATATTATATATAATATATATATATATAATATTATATTTATATATATATATATTATATATACTATATATATATATGTATATTATATAATTATATTATATATATATATATACATATATACATATATATATATATATAATATATATATATATATATATATATATATATATATACTTATATATATATATATATATATATATATATATATAATAAATATATTAATATATTAATATATTATATTATATTATATAATATTATATATATATATATAATATATAATATATATATTATATATATATCATATTATATATAATAATATATATATCTAAAAAGTTGCATCTACTGTTACTCATAAACCTTAAAACAAATAAAATGCATTTTAAAAAAGCAATTTTGCCTGAAAAAGGCAAAGTTTAATATTATTTGAAGTAATTTAAGAAGAGAAAACAGAAGGACTCGATAAACATTAGTCTTAGAACCACAAAAACTAATAAAGCTTCAATAAGAACGATTTAAATGTCTATACCAGCGATTTAAATGTCTATAACAACGATTTAAATGTCTATTCAAAAATCTCATTCGATTTAAATCATTTTTTTTTTCTGTCTGAAAAATCAAAATCTTCGAATTTTTTTTTTTTTTTTTTTTTTTTTGTATGCAATATAGAATCTTCGACATTTCAGTTGTGTAAAGTTTATCAAATTTTCGAATCTTCATTAGTGTAAAAATGTCGAATTTTAAATTAAAAGGTTGGGAGATTTAATCGATTTTTGATATTTTAAAAATTATTTTATTTTTTATTTACTGTTTCATTGCATGAGATGCATGAGATAGTTGTTGTTGTTGTTGTTCTTATT